>VOPJ01011265.1:0-24651 GCA_014673585.1 Semibalanus balanoides
TAGCCGGGCAGACTGGCAGCGTGCCAACCGCGGTATCGCTTCATCACGGCCGCGCAGACTGTGTAGAGAGTGGACTCCGGACTGGCCACGTGTGCTCGGCGAGCGACATCCGTGTGCACTCCATCACAGTGGGTGGGTTGCGTCACCCTTGTGCACTCTGTCACGACTGGCGGATTACTGGCTGATTCGTTAGCCCACGCTGGGTTAGCACTCAAAATGGCACGTAATTTGTCCCAACACTTCGGTGTGCCAAAGGCATGACTAGTTTACCTCGAAGTTCAGCTGTCTCGCTTCCCCCGTTCTCTCTGCAAAATCCACTATTATATAGAACGTCGCTGTTGTATTTGCGGATGTATTTGCTAAATCACGAAGAACAAAGATCCCATGCAGTCTCACATCACAGTTATCAAACGTGTGGCACTAATTTCGTGACTTACTTCACGAATATTTCAAAATGTCCAACCCTTGGTATAAAACAAAGAATCGCCTTTCCAAACCATTAAACGAGTTGACAAACCGTTCGTCATTACCCTGATATCAATTCATCAAGCGGACAACGTATGACACACGATGCACAGCCAACACAGCGCGTGTGACTCCGTGACACGATCAAACGGCGCCGTTCAGGCGGCTACTTCGAACCGTTCGGATGGTACAACATACATCTTGGTAGATTCATTCTTCTCTAGCAGTTGAGTATCATGGACGTCATAGACATCACCACACACCACATGTCGCTAAACACACACCACATGTCGCTAAACACACACCAGAGCGTCGTGGACTTGAAACAACCGACACAGCCGGCTGGACCCAGACCCAGCTGATATTGCGTTGTCGGGTCTAGTGTCCGGGGGTCATGCCATGATGCACCGCAGTCTTTGTGGTGCGCTGCAAAGGCTCGCTAAGCGTAAAACATGGCTAAACCGTCTATATGTCATCCCTTCTACCAAGTTACTGCTGGTGACTGTCGAGCCAGCAACACAAGCACTACATTGATATCGCTTCCAGCTTCATAGTGCGACCAGAGCAAAGGAAGGACAAATCGATCCAGCTAGCATATCACTTATTTCGCATAAATACAGTTAAAATGTTACGGTTTAGTGAGCGGTCTTGCGTCTGTTTAATGTTTAATTAAGCAGTTGGCAATTACGTCTTGGAAATTGTCTTCCCTGGTTTATGTTAATGCTGAGGAATGCAGTTTTACGGTTATAAGAAAAAACGCACTTATCATGCTAAAAAAGATCATTGAATTCCAAAGTAAACGATATGTATGTACTATGTATGCATCGTTTTTTTCTAGCCATGCCTATCCTGTGATGACCATGCCTGATAGACAGTTGACAATATGGCACCACCAGTCCTATTCCTCCACCTGGCTGACCGCTGTGTAGCCCTCCGTCCACCTGTGTCCCCCCCCCCAGTCCCCCCTCTCAGCCGACACTGACCGAGACAGCTGCTCCGTCTCCGCTGTCCTCTGTCGGTGCTGACCCCACAAGGCGCCACATTCGTCCTGCAGCGGGGACGCTCAGTGGGCAGTACGGCCACACAGTGTTCCGAGGTGGCGTGTCACCGCTCCGATAGACGCCTGTGACGATGATGACGTCACGCGTCTTAGGGGGCCCCCGCTAGACCTCTGTGGTTCTGACGTGTGCCGGTGACGGCCGACTCGCCTCATCGCTACCAGACTTCTGAGACAGTGGTGCCTGAGACAACGGTGTCTGAGACAGTGGTGACTGAGACAATGGTGACTGAGACAGTGGTGACTGAGACAATGGTGTCTGAGACAGTGGTGACTGAGACAATGGTGACTGAGACAATGGTGCCTGAGACAGTGGTGTCTGAGACAGTGGTGACCTGAGACAGTGGTGTCTGAGACAATGGTGCCTGAGACAGTGGTGTCTGAGACAATGGTGCCTGAGACAATGGTGACTGAGACAATGGTGTCCTGAGACAGTGGTGCCTGAGGCGAAGGCGTCTGAGACAAAGGCGTCTGAGATGAAGGCATCTGAGACAGTGGTGCCTGAGACAGAGGAACCTGAGGCAACAACGTTTGAGACCATGGTGTGCCTGAGGCGAAGCGTCGGCGGTCTGAGGACAAAGGCGTTCTGAGACGAAAGGCATCTGAGGACAGAGGAACTGAGGCACAACGTTTGAGACACGATGGTGTCTTCTTAGACGTCTGTATCGGAGTTGGAACGGTGTTCCGTGGGATGACTGAGTGAAGGGGTGTCTCCGATTGTGGTCCGTGAGGGTGTCCTCGATGCGTGTCCTCGATGGTGTCCCGATGGTGTCCTCGATGGTGTCCTCGATGGTGTCTTCGATGGTGTCTTCGATGGTGTCTTCGATGGTGTCCCCGAGGAGGACCGCTTTCCGAACGGAATAGTTCCCAGGGTCACCGGTAGGTGGACGTCCCAAATCTGCAGCCAACGAGTAAACGTTACCATGGCGATATAAAGCAAGCGATATAAGGGGAACTCTGTGGAAAGTAAACGGGCATTCACAACAAATGCATACAGTACAGCAGTGCATTGCCGTAATGTATTATTATGGCTAAAACGAGATAAAAGGTGACGTGTTAAATTTAAAATTGTTGGCCGACAAAACACAGTAACTTATCCTCATGACAAAAGGCCCAGTGAATAAACCCGCTTCGTTAAATATGTTGGCTGATTCATCCTCAGTACTGACAAGAGTCCGCAGTACTGCCCATGGGGTAGGCGGTAACCGTGCTAACCATGACATAGTGTGAGAAGGCGACTGTGACCTGGGACGGGGCAGCGGTCATAACCATGGCATAGTGTGAGAAGGCGACTGTGGCCTGGGACGGGGCAGCGGTACCGACCTTGACATAGTGTGAGAGGGTGAGTGTGACCTGGGACGGGGCGGGCAGCGGTACGACCTTTGACATTACAGTGTGAGAGGGTGAGTGTGACTGGACGGCGGCAGGCCGTACCGACCTTGATCATAGTGGACGAGGCGTGAGTGTGACCTGCGGACCGGCCAGCGGTACCACCTTACATGTCCGTGAGAGAGGTGAGTGTGGAACCTGAGACCGGCCAGGGTAAAACCGACCTTGACATAGTGTTGACGAGGGCAAGTGGACCTGGGACGCGACAGCGGGTACCGACCTTGACATAGTGTTGAGAGGGTGAGTGTGACCTGGGACCCGGCCAGCGGTACGACCTTTGACATAGTGTGAGTAAGGGTGAGTGTGACCCCCCCCATGGGACCGGCCAGCGGTACCGACCTTGACATAGTGTGAGAGGGGTGAGGTGACCTGCGGACCAGCGACAGCCGGTACCGACCTGACATTAGTGTGAGAGGCGTGAGTGTGACCTGGGGACGGGGCAGCTGGTACCGACCTTGCACTAGTGTGAGGGGTGAGTGTTGACCTGGGACCGGCAGCGGTACCGACCTTGACATAGTCGTGAGAGGGGTGAGTTGACCTGGGACCGGCCAGCGGGTACCGACCTTTTGACATAGTGTGAGAGGGTGAGTGTTGACCTGGGACCCGGCCAGCAGGTACCGACCTTGACATAGTGTGAGGAGGGTGAGTGTGCCTGGCGGATCCGGGACAGCGGTTACGGACCTTGACCATAGTGGTGGATGAGGGTGAGTAGGTGACCTGGGACGGGCAGCCGGTACCGACCTTGACATAGTGTGAGCGGAGGGGTGAGTGTGACCTGGGACCGGCCAGCGGTACCGACCTTGACATAGTGTGAGAGGGTGAGTGTGACCTGGGATCGGCCAGCGGTACCGACCTTGACATAGTGTGAGAGGGTGAGTGTGACCTGGGACCGGCCAGCGGTACCGACCTTGGACATAGTGTGACGAGGGGTGAGTGTGACCTGGGACGGGGGCAGCGCGTACCGACCTTGGACATAGTTGTGAGAGGGTGAGTGTGACCTGGGACGGGGCAGCGGTACCGACCTTGACATAGTGTGAGAGGGTGGTGTGACCTTGGACCGGCCAGCTACCGACCTTTGACTAGTGTGAGAAGGGTGATGTGACCTGGACGGGACAGCGGTAATAACCTTGACTATAGTGTGAGAAGGTTGAGTGTGACTCTTGGACGGACAGCATAGGTACCGACCTGACAATAGTGTGAGAGGTGAGTTGACCTGGAACCGGAGCCAGCGGTACCGACCTTACATTAGTGTGAGAGGGTGATGTGACCTGGACCGGCCAGCGGTTGACCGACCCTGACATAGTGTGAGAGGGTGAGTGTGACTGGGACCGGCCCAGCGGTACCGACCCCCCTTGACATAGGTGAGAGGTGAGTGACCTGGGATGGGGCAGCAGGGTACCGACCTTGACATAGTTGAGAGGGTGAGTGTGACCTGGGACGGGGCAGCGTACCGACCTTACATAGGTGTGAGAGGGTAGTGTGACCTGGGGACGTGGCAGCGGTACCCACCTTGACATAGTGTGAGAGGGTGAGTGTGACCTGGACGGGCAGCGGTACCGACCTTGACATAGTGTGAGAGGGTGGAGTGTGACCTGGGACGGGGCAGCTGGTACCGACCTTGACAATAGTGTGAGGAAGGCTGAGTGTGACCGGGACCGGCCAGCGGTACCGACCTGACATAGTGTGAGAGGGTGAGTGTGACCTGGGATCCGGCCAGCGTACCGACCTTGACATAGTGTGAGAGGTGAGTGTTGGACCTGGAGACGGGCAGCGGGTACCGACCTTGGACATAGTGTGACGAGGGGTGAGTTGTGACCTGGGACGGGGCAGCGGTGGTACCCGACCTTGACATAGTGTGAGATGGTGAGTGTGACCCTGGACGGGGCAGCGGTACCGATCCTTGACATTAGTGTGAGAGGGTGAGTGTGAACCTGGGGACCGGGCCAGCTCGGTACCCGACCTTGACATAGTGTGAGAGGGTGAGTGTGGCCTGGCGGGGCAGCGGTACCGACCTTCGAAATAAGTGTGAGAGGGTGAGTGTGACCTGGGACGGGGCAGCTAGTACCGACCTGACGTAGTGTTGAGAGGGGTGAGTGTGACTGGGACGGACAGCGCGGGTACCGACCTGACATAGTGTGAGAGGGTTGAGTGTGGACCTGGGACGGGGCAGCGTACCGACCTTGACATTAGTGTGAGAGGTGAGTGTGACCTGGAACGGGCAGCTGGTCACCGACCTTGGACATAGTGTGAGAGGGTGAGTGTGACCTGGGACGGGCAGCGGTACTGACCTTGACATAGTGTGAGAGGGTGAGTGTGGCCTGGGACGGGGCAGCCGGTACCGACCTTGACATAGTGTGAGAGGGTGAGTGTGACCTGGGACGGGGCAGCGGTACCGCCTGACATAGTGTGGAGAGGGTGAGTGTGACCTGGGACCGGCCAGCGGTACCGACCTGGACATTTAGTGTGAGAGGGTGAGTGTGACCTGGGACGGGGAACAGCGGTACTGACCTTGACATAGTGTGAAGGGTGAGTTGACCTGGGACGGACAGCGGGTACCGACCTTGACATAGTGTGAGAGGTGAGTGTGACCTGGGACCGGCAGCGGTACCGGACCTTGACATAGTGTGAGATGGTGAAGTGTGACTCGGACCGGCCGCGGTAACCGACCTTTGACATAGTGTTGAGAGGTGAGTGTGACCCTGGACCGCAGCCGGTTTACCGACCTTGACATAGTGGTGATGAGGGTGAGTGTGACCTGGACCGGCCAGCGGTACCGACCTTGACATAGTGTGAAGAGTGATGTTGACCTTTGGGACCGGCCAGCGGTTACGACCTGACAAGTGTGAGAGGTGAGTGTTGACCTGGACGGGCAGCGCGTACCGACCTTGGACATAGTGTGAGATGGGTGAGTGTGACCTGGGACCGGGGCACTGGTACCGACCTTGACATAGTGTGAGAGGGTGAGATGTGACCTGACGGGGCAGGCGGTACCGAACCTTGACATAGCGGAGAGGGTGACTGCTGACCTGGGACGGGGCAGCGGTACCGACCTTGACATAGTGTGAGAGGGTGAGGTTGGACCTGGGACCGGCCAGCGGTACACCTTGACAGTGTTGAGAGGGTGAGTGTGACCTGGGACGGTGGGCAGCGGACCGACCTTGACATAGTAGTGAGAGGTGAGTGTGAACCTGGGACGGGGGACAGCGGTACCGACCTTACATAGTGTGAGAGGGTGGAGTGTGACCTGGGAATGGGGCAGCGGTTACCGACCTTGACGTAGTGCGAGACAGCGATGATGTGGCAGACGTCGGGGTCGATGCCGATGTCGTCCTTCGGCATGGTCAGCTGGAAGTGGTGCCACTCGGCAGGGTCCATACCGAGTCGCTTCTTCACCAGCACCGGCTTGTGCTGCTCAGTGCTGGTGCCGGCTCGGAACTCCTCAAACTGACGACCGGCACACTCACACAGTGTCACACAATAACACACAGTCACAATCACACAGTCACACAGTCAGTCACACAGTCAGTCACACACAGTCACACAAATAACACCACTATTCACACACAGTCACGATTTCAAAGCGGTCGGATTGGCCACTTTAGAGATGAATATCCGTTATCATGTGAGGGATAGGAGGTGGCAAAAATTTGATATTTTTAGGACCCAGATCCCCGACCCGGTCTCAAAAACTAAAAATGGACCCAGTTTTATACCCGGTGCCAGGGCAATTTTAGACCCAGCGGGACCCAAACTAGCAAAATGTCCGTTCTACTCGAGACCTGGAATATTTTGGAATTATGAAAATTTACAAATCTTGCTCATACTCTATCATTTACCGTAGACAAGTATTCAACACTTAATAATCTTTAGAATGTTTCTTAATGACATTGCAGGTTTATTGGTTCCGGTCCTTTAAACAAGCTGTTCACAGCATAATCTCTGACGTGTCAAGCTCGTACTTGACGCTGAGAAATTAGCATTGAATCAACATTAAATAGGAGCCAAAGTCTGTACCCGGTGTCATTTGGCGGGACCCAGTCCGGGACCAACTGGGTCCAGACTGGGTCTAGAGACCGGGACCTCGGGTCCACGTTTTGCCACCTCTAGTGAGGACTCACGAGCGCTTCGCGCTCGTTCGTAAAGCAATAAGGAAAAATGTAACGTTTGTGTTTTCAAAAATCGTTTAAAAAATAGTTCGAGCTGTAAAGAAATTTCGCAGAGTAGCTTTTAAAAACACAAACATTGTCATTACCCTCCTTACCAATCGATTTGTCAATAAAAAACAGAAAATATTGACATAAATATAAAATCCATCAAAATTTAACGGACTCAGCGAATATCCCATTTTGTTCGCACATCTCCCACTGCCACCGCGGATACTGCAGGTGCGCTGAAACATCTGCTGTTACCCTCTTCAGCTTGACGACGCCTTCGTTGCGTGCCAGAGCGCTGAGCACCTCGTCCGAGCCCTGCACGTAGATGTCGATCGTCTCTCCGGCAACGAACCCCTGACGAGCCAGGGTGACCTTAAACTCGCCCGGGTCGTCCCGCTTCGCGCTGTCCTTGGTTTTCCGCTCGACCGCCAGTCGTCTCTGTTGGTGGGGGATGGTGCTGGTAAGAAGGCAGTCATTTGTCAACGCATAAAATAACGATAATCGGTGTCCCGCTTTCCTAGAACATCAAAGGGATTTCTGACGAAATCCTGAGGCTGAAGACAATGAGACGAAAACAAACACGTTTTAATTACTACCTTGTATGAGACTACTTTTCTTTACCGAGGCATGAGTCTACAAATCGGGGGAAAAAAATCCGAAATTCTGATTACAATGTCCACTCCACGCTGCACCCTGCGAAAACCATTTTAAGTCCGGAAGGGCATTGCGAGCACTCAGAGGGGCAGCAGCTTAGATAATAACGGGGTGGTCCAAAACCAGGAGTGGTGGGGCATTACGTACAGCGAGCTGGGGCATTACGTACAGCGAGCTGGGGCATTACGTACAGCGAGCTGGGGCATTACGTACAAGCGAGCTGGGGCATTATAGTCAGCGGAAGCTGGGGATTACGTACAGCGACTGGGGCATTACGTACAGCGAGCCTGGGCATTCCGTACCAGCGAGTTGGGGCATTCTACAGCGAGCTGGGGCAGTTCCGTACAGCGAGCTGGGGCATTATACGTACAGCGAGCTGGGGCATTACGTACAGCGAACTGCGGCATTACGTACAGCGAGCTGGGGCATTACGTACAGCGAGCTGGGGCATTAAGTACAGCGAGCTGGGGCATTACGTACAGCGAGTGGGCATTACGTACAGCGAGCTGGGCATTACGGGACAGCGAGCTGGGCATATAGTACGCGGCTGGGCATTACGTACAGCGAAGCTGAGGGCATTACTACAGCTAGCTGGGGCATGCCGGTTACAGCGGTTGGGCATTACGTCACAGCGAGTGGGCATTCCGTACGCGAGCTGGGGCATTCGTTTACAGCGAGGCTGCGGCATACGTAACAGCGAGCTGGGGCATTACGACCTCTCTCATTACGTACAGCGAGTGGGCATTACGTCAGCGAGCTGGGGCTTAAGTACAGCGAGTGGGCTACGGACAGGCGAAGCTGGGATTACGTACAGGCAAGCTGCCCGGCATTACGTACAGCGAGCTGGGGCATTCCGTACAGCGAGCTCGGGCATTACGTACAGCGAGCCTGTGCCGGGCTTACTACAGCGAGCTGGCGGCTTTACGTACAGGCGAAGCTGGGGCATTCCGTTAACAGGCGAGTGGGCATTACGTACGCGAAGCTGGGGCATTACGTACAGCGAGCTGGGCATTCGTATCGCAGAGCTGGGGCATACGATACAGGCGAGCTGGGCATTACGTACAGCGAGCTGGGGCATACGTCAGCGAGCTGCGCATTACGCTACAGCCGAGCTGGGGCATTAGTACAGCGAGCTGGGCATTACGTACAGCGAGCTGGAAGCATTACGTACAGCGAGCTGGGGCATTACGTACAGCGAGCTGGGGCATTACGTACAGCGAGCTGGGGCATGGTGCGGAGGTCTCGGCGCTGCAGTATGGTGAAGGGCAGCTTCTTGTTGCCGTTCCAGGCCCAGTGCTGACTGCTGACGGCGTGAGCGACCAGCTTGTACACCACCTGGCCGCACGAGTACTCGTGGGAGTGGGGCAGGTGGTCCGGCAGCGTGAAGCTGAAGTTGAGCTGGTTCTCACCAGGTGGCAGCAGGGTGGGAGCGTCTTTCCTCACTGGTGGGTGATGGACAGACACACGAGCGACACGGCCGAGTCAGGGCCAGAGGTCAGAATAACGCCGGCGGGCAGGCGGCACTGCCGAACACGGATAGGCAGGGAACCACTGAGCCGATACTGAGAAATAACAACGACTGGAGCAGCCGGAAGACACAGAGTATGTGCCCGTGTGGCTTACTTCCAGTTTGGTGTCTGAAATCTATATATGATACTGGTAATATCGTTATTGCAATTTTCCGAAACACATTGGATGCCAATCGGCAATCACTCTAGTAAGAATAAAAGGAACACACTGAGAATGGCAATCGCTAGGTCAATTATGGACATAAAATGTCGTTGACCTATCAAATAAAACGCTGAACTTCTAGATAGCATCTGGTGCATTCCATGTCAGATCGCACAAGAAAAACCCCGACCCCCTCCGATTTTGAAAAAAATGGTACATATCTAGTGTCAAGTGAAAGAAAGATGCACGCCAACTTCTAGGTCCCGGTGACCTCTAAGATTATATTTAGAGGTCATCAAAGGTCACGACTTTTTGCGTACTTGGTATCAATCAAATGCTTATATCTGCTGTGCTAATGGAGTTAGCGGAATCGAACTTTTATCAAACATTCTACAGGGTTTCTCCATTCAGAAAATGTCGAAAAAGTCACGTGACCCAAATATGACCTTTGACCTTGTAATGTCAAATTCATAAAATGCATTTATTTTATGTGCCTCCGCATAAAAGGCCAAACTTGGTTCAATGAATAACCTCGACTCTCTAAGAATGTGCCAGAAAAAAGGGCGGAGACCTTTTTTAACTTTTTGGCAGCAATACCCCGCCTTTTGAGTATGGAAAGGGAGGCGAAATAGACAAATGCCCCAATATATTTTCATATATAGCTTGCGATAATGCGGGTTGCTCTGGTTCCGATTTTTTAAAACGGTTGGGGGGGAAAATTGAAAAAAGGGTTTGGGGTTTAAGCTTTTTTCCCATGGATGTGTTGCATTCGTTTCCGAGATTTTCAGCATAAATATGACTTCCATGATCTCACATGACCTTGCAATAGTATATCACCCACAAATACATTTTACCAATGCTAGGCACCGCTCTTAAATCACGTAACGTTATTGTGATTAATTTTCTCCCTCCCAATTTCAAGGCAATGTATTCCACATACGTGCCGGAGGCATGACTTGTAGAAACTGAAGAAAAAAATGTTGCGGTGTTTCGATCAGCATTCCTCGAAGACTAGCCGCTTTTGGCTAACATTTTTAACGTTCCATCAATACATCGCATGGACCCTTTGCATGGGCATTAGCAAAAAATGTCACTCGGCCTTCACTCCAAAATCGGACTTATGTTCAGGAAGTTTGTACAATTTTTATACTGAGAGTTCATAAATAACGTTACGCACAGGGTTGGTGGTGGTGGTGGTGGTAAGAGGGGGGTTGCACCATAACCTTGACATTGGGTGGGTGAAAATGAATCACAATAACGTAAAGTGATTTAAGAGCGGTTCCTAGCATTGGCAAAACATATTTGTGGGTCATACACTATTGCAAGGTCATGTGAGGTCATGCGAGGTCAGATCGATCTGAAACCCTGGAAACCGAATTCATACATCCAATGGAAGCTACCCACTAAATTGCACGTCAATCGGACCAGAGCAACCCGCATTATCGCAAGCAACATGGAAATAGCCTCGGGGCATTTGTCTATTTCGCTCCCTTTCCATACTCAAAGGGCGGTATCTCAAAAAGTTGAAAAGTCTCCATCCCTTTTTACTGCACGTTCTTAGAGAATGTCGAGGTCATTTCTTATACCAAATTTGGCCTTTTTAAGAGGAGGTAAACATAAAAATAAATGCATTTTATGACTTTGACATCACAAGGTCAAAGGTCATATTTAAGTCGCGTGACCTTTTTCAACGTTTTCTGAGTAGTGAAACCCCGTATAATATTCTATAAAAGTTCGATTCCGCTAACTTCATTAAAACAGAAGATATAAGCGTTTAATTGATACCAAGTACGCAAAAAGTCATGAACTTTGAAGACCTCTAAATCTGACCTTAGAGGTCACCAGGACCTAAAAGTTGGTGTGCATGTTTCTTTCACTTGACACTACAATTACATGTGTACTAATTTTTATCCAAATCGGAGTGGGTCGGGTACGAAACCACTCTTTTTTGTGCGATTTGACATGGAATGCACCATCTACAACAGGCGTATCACGAAACCAGTATCGC
This sequence comes from Semibalanus balanoides, assembly GCA_014673585.1. NCBI lineage: Eukaryota > Metazoa > Arthropoda > Thecostraca > Balanomorpha > Balanidae > Semibalanus > Semibalanus balanoides. Next base: position 11,399 of record VOPJ01011265.1, read on the forward strand.
TATATTATATAATATGCATGCAGCGCAGATTGTAAATGCAGTACCTGCTGTATCTGCTGCACCTGCTGTATGTATATGCTGTATATGCTGAGAACTTGCCTCGTAGAATAGATATCTCGCGTTTGAGGAAGCTTTCTTTCTCAGAGTGTCTGGACGTCCAGGTGCCGTTATTTGTGGTCCAATGGGTACGGGCCTGACCCTTCACTTTCAGTGTCACCTCTGGAACAAAGTTCACCAAGAGTTCAGCATAGAGAACGGCGGAGCTCAGGGGAGAATGAGAGGGCAGGACTAGTTCGACGAGGAAGAATAAACTGACAGATGACTAATGACTAAATGTCATAACTCGTTTAATTTATTTCCATGCACGACTAGCGATACATTTTTTCGTCCTTCTTCATAAAATGAGTAGGCAAATTCTATCACTAATATTTGTAATAATGTTCAGTCAAACGTTTGATAAAACTAGGCTAGTGAACCAGTTGTTCTCGAGCATACTGAGACTCGCTGCATTGGCGCACGCACATCTCATGATCCCAACATCACTCCAACCGAGTCTGATATACACTGACCTAGGCGCTGATTTTGGGCTCCCTGCTGAGCCGACTGACCTGACAGTTTGTGACCGGGTGGACTGACCTGACAGTGACCGGGTGGACTGACCTGACAGTGACCGGTGGACTGACCCTGACCAGTGACCGGGTGGAACTGACCTGACAGTGACCGTGGTGGACTTGGGAACCTGGACAGTGACGGGTGGACTGACCTGACAGTGACCGGGTGGACTGACCTCCAGTGACGGTGTGGACTGACCTGATAGGGAAACCGGGTGGACTTGGACGAGTTGACCAGGTGGACTGACCTGACAGTGAACCGGGTGGACTGGACCGGACCAGTGGACCGGGTGGGGCTGACCCGACAGTGACCGGGTGGACTGGACGCTGAACAGGTGACCGGGTGGATGACCTGACAGTTATGAAACCGGTTTGCGACTGACTGACAAGGACCGGTGGATTTGACCTGACAGTGACCGGGTGGACTGACCTGACAGTTTGTGACCGGGTGGACTGACCTGACGGTGACCGGGTGGACTGACCTGACAGTTTGTGAGGTGAACTGCCGCCGATATCGATCACCACCGCTCCTCTGATCGTATCGCCCGGCATGAAGGTGTCTGTGCCATGCCGGCCCGGCTTCAGCACTATATACGTCTGCGTAATGCCCATCGTCTGTAACGATCCGGAACATAAGACACGATACGGGTACAACTTGCTTTTACCATCCTAATGAGTTATCACGACAAAGTTTGTATGTTTATATGACCATTTTTTTTAAAGGAAAATTCGATGTTTATGTCGCAGTAATGCACTGTTCTGTGAGTTGGCGTACTCGTTACAGTATTTTAGTGCCCTGCTCGTTACACACGGAAGGAAGGTTGCCTCTATTATCACTGTAAGAGTAACAGGCGAGTGCTGACCGAAATCGAGTATTAACGGGACAATGAAATGTTTACAGTACTCGGCCTAAGCCGTTAACATTTTTGGGAGAGCATTTCTACTGTGTCGATGTCCATATAATGAATCTGACAGAGGTTATTCAGCACCACGGAGAGGTTATTCAGAAGTGTCCAGTTCTCTGGACATTATCTCGCCGGCGTATCTATGTCGGCCTTACGTTGTATCGGATAATAAGAGCCGGCTATTATCCTCCCCTGAGATAATATGACAGCATTTTAACAATAAGTCCACCACGCCCGAGTTTTCCCAAAATAAATGATATTATCTCACGACACAAGCCTAAGAAGAGGCAAAATTACCTCACCAATGAACGGGAGATAAGACTGTGTCATTACACTTATCGGTGTTACTTGTGTCAAACGTAACAAACGGAAACGGTGCACATAATTACATCTGCACGACCATCGCACACATTATATCTGCAGGTCCAGAGACGTAGGAACATCAATACAAAATGGGGGGAGTCAAAGAAACTTTGATCTCGTCTTGACAGAAGCGAAACCCCCCTAGACGAGATTTCTTTGCAGATTTGAGCTCTTCTGGTCTTTACGAACCCTTTGCTATCTACAATTGTGCTCACTAAGCAAAATAAAAACAGCAAAAAATGGTCGAAAAGAGAGGAAACCATGCCTCCCCTGCCCTCGCCCAACACCCTGTTCCTACGCCTATGGACAGCTCAGCAGCATCTATGGCGATTATTCCGTTATGGATAGGTCCGGGTTTGTATTATGTATAGCCTTGAGTTGGGGACAGTCGTCTGCTCAAAACCGGATGATCGACGGATGTTAATAAACTTCAACGAAACCGGGTCATCGCCCTGACCTGAATGTAGATGTTCTCTGGCGTCATACACCCCATGGAACATAGTGATTTTGCTGTGATTTAATAGACGGATCACGTATGATTCAAACGTATGCAGTTCTCTTACCACAAAGACTGTACGATACATCCGACAGACCCGTAACAGTCATCGTAGTGCCAGCCTGAGTCCCATCAGTCCGTCAACTCAACGGGCCTCTATAGTTCGCTATTTGTATATATCATCATACAACAGCTCGTTGAGACTTGAGAGCCGCATACAATTTGCATCAACTTCATTTCGCAATTCGCATGCAATTTTCTTGCGCTTAAATGAATGTATAAATATACTGTAGTAACGTTAACACGCGCACTGGAGGGGAGCACTTTTGAGCCTCCCAATGTTTTTGTGCTAATAGTCCAAAAACACAGCGGAGCAGGGTGGTGGTTTTTATGCGAAATTTACGCACAAACAATAGTGGATCGTTTGACGCAAAAAATGAAAATCGGTCGGTAAATGTTTGAGTCATATGGATTTGAAATCCAAGATAGCAACCAGAATCGAGGTCGGCGAAGCGATATCGAAACCAACAGTCGGATCAGGATGATTCAAACACCATTCGGTAGCCAATGTCAATGTTCATCCATGAACAAAACTTTGGACACATTGCTGGTGACCTGTGACGTCACAGAGGTAAAATTCCAAAAATGTTGACATTTGGCCAGATTGCATACCATCATCATATCGTAGCTTTGACCTTCATAATCTCGTTTGACCTTGAAGATATTGACCTAGGGTCACCAAAAGGTCCGCATATATATCATCATAGCACCTATTTTATACATGCCCTGTAAGTTTGATTGTTTTAGCTTTCATACTTTCGGAGATCTCAGGGGGTAGAGGGGCACAAAAGTGATCCCCTCTCCAGAGCGCGTTAGTGGCATACCCAGGCATACCCCTCTCCATTGCACGTGTTAAACGCCTATCATTTTGAACACAATATTAAGACAAAAATCGCAATTGAAAAAATCGCAAGCCTTTAATTCACAATCACTTAAAATTACAGTCATGAAAAAATGTTCCAAGCACGGTAGGATAAGAAGGATAAAGTCACGACTCACTGTAGTGTCGTGTCGCACCTCAAACAGCAATGTCGCAGAGTCGATGCATTGGGTCGGGCACACAACCTCCCAGTGTCACATCTCTAGCCAGACTCAGGGCCGTTATCCGACACCAAACCGCTGAGACGGCACGTACACGCAGCGCGAACAGCACACTTCCCAAATATCATGCACATAACGCAACAGTCATACGACAATTCAAACCACATCACCTCCCTGATTTCCAAGATATCCAACGTCATCACATATGAGGCATACAAAACACACCCTAATCAAACTTACAACGAACTTCGCCAGTTACAAGTACCACAACCATTTGTCCACTCTCACAGGTCTCCACTTCACTATCATGTCCAGCAGGCAACGCTGAAACCATATAAGTTCCCCACGTCACTGCCCAGCTGCAAGTCCGGCACCAACCATGCCGCGAGCATCACTCGCGCAAACTGGTGGCCTGCGACCACAGCCCGGCGGCTGTCACCATGGTCAACTGCCCAGCTGCAGGTCCGGCACCACCAGTGCCGCGAAGCAATCCAACCTCGCCCGCACGGTGTCTGCCGACCAAAGCCCCGGCCGGCTGTCACATGTCACTGCCCAGCTGCAGGCCCGGCACCACCAGTTGGCCGGCGACGGCATCACCGCCCGCAACCGGTGTCGCCGACCAACCCCGCGGGCTTGTACCATGGTCACGGCCAGCTCAGCCCGGCAACCACCGTGCCGCAGCATCACTCGCCCGCACTGGTGCGCCGTGACGTCCAGTCGCTCCGCTGCAGCACACCACTTCACACCGCTAACCCCCAGCTTGGCACCCCCTCAAGCTGCGCCCCCCGCACCACACAGCAAGCACACAGCACTGCCCCAGCCCACTGCTGAACAACAAGACTATAAGCTCTGACCCAGCTCCAACTCAGCTCCTCAGGCTTCCAACTCAAGCTTCCTCAGCCTCCAATCAGCTCATCAGCTTCCAACCAGCTCTCCTCCAGCCTCCAACTCAGCTGCCTCAGCTCCAACTCAGCTCCTCAAGCTCCACTCAGCTGCCTCCAGCTCCAACTCAGCTTTTCCTCAGGTCCAAACCAGCTTCCTCAGCTCCAACTCAGCTGCACAGCTCCACTCAGCTGCCTCAGCTCCAACTCAGCTGCCTCAGCTCCAACTCAGCTGCCTCAACTTCCAACTCAGCGCCTTCCAAGCTCCAACTCACTTTTCCTCAGCTCCAACTCAGCTCCTCTTGCTCAAACTCAGCCGCAAGCGCACCATGTCGCTTGCCCCATGCCGTCCGGCATCACCAGTGACCACCGTGCTGCGAGCATTCCACTCGCCAACACGGTTGAGATGCGTGACGTCGGCCGTCTCACCTACAGCGTAGCCTCCCGCCGTTCAACGGCCGTCGTGTCTGCCTCCGGGCGGCGAAAGGCCAAGCAGCGGCGGCCAGCTGCGGACCGGCGCCCCCGCCCCCTGCTTCTACGCCCCTCCGACAGCACGGTCCGGCTGAAGAATTCCACCAGGTCCGAGGTGCATGACGTAAAGCGTGCTGCACCAGGTCGTTCGTCGTCCAGACTCCTCCGAACTCGCAGCTCGAGTCGGTATTTCGCATGCTGCGTAATCGGGCATCGCGGTCGAGTCCTGGCTCACGTCAGTGCCTCTCCGGACCCTGCACACCGGTTCCGCGCGTTGCCTCAATGGTGCCGAAATAGCTTGTAGTGGCGTGTCGCAACCTCAAGAGCCCAGCAATGTCGGCAGAGTCGAGTATTGGGTCGGGCACACAACCTCCCAGTGTCACATCTCATAGCCAGACTCAGGGCCGTCATCCGAACACCAAAACCCGCTGAAACGCGGCACGACACGCAGCGCGGAACCAGCACACATTCAAATATCAGTGCACCATACACGCAACAGTCATACGACATTCAAACCACAGAGCTGCTGATGATCTTGTAGTAATTTATCGCCATTACAACCGCAGTCTAAACTAACAACATCAAGCTCTTCGGTCACGTGAAAGGTGCGAAGGGCAACATGCATTAGTATTCTCATCGCCACGCAGCTCGACAAAAAGCTCACCTCGTTCGGCGTCTTCCCTCCGACAGATGTCGGGTCCCGGAGCGAACCCGGAGCTTCCGCAGCTGGGTAACCGGTAGCTCACAGCTCCACCACCAGCACGCCGCGACACCACACAGGTAACAGCGGCGACTGGAGACCCGTGCCGTCTCACCGGCCGGCCAGCACAGCGTCCCTCCAGTCTCTGCCATCACGCGGTCCCACCAGCTGGTCCCGGTCCCGCTGTCTACCGGACCGGTCTCAGGTCCGCTGCCACTGCGCCTGCGCAGACGGTGCCGCCGCCGGCCCCGGTACACAGGTGGGATCAGACCGGGCACAAGGTCAGCCCGCTCCACACCGACAGGCCGTAAAGCGAGTCGCCGATGTTGTGACGCACGCTCCCGTATATGGAGAGTTGTTGGAGTGTAACAAACAACTTTCCTTTCGACACTGCATAGGTGCTGCACTAGGGAAATCATATAAGCATCCTAAAAACGTAAGTGAATTGGCTTTAGGATTTCCAGGGGCATCCGCTTTAAAGTGATATGGAACACTGTACAGTTACACTTAATACAAAGAGACAGGAAAACAAGGGTGCCGCTTGTGACCGTTATTTAAAAAGAAACTGAAAAATATGGAGGTTCTCGGAGCGATCGAAGACCTGGAGCACTTGGAAACATTAAACAATCAACGTAGTAAAAGTGCAGGAGTCACTTTCGTTTTGATTACGAATTGCTAACGTCCGATAGTTAACAGGACAAAATCGCTAAATTCACGGAAAATTGTCGGAACTGATAAACATGGCGACTTTAGTTCATCAATGGACGGCATCATGGTCTGAAACAGGCACCGTTTTTTTTCTTCTTCAGTTTAGCCCTTATAACGAGACGACTATCGCCAATATTAAGCAAATCTACGACTACACAATCGCTACACTTTGGTTGAAGAAAAAAAGGCGCATGTGAAAAACGCAACAAACTTCATTACGCAAGAAAATACAAATTCGCTTGGTCCAATAGGTTTCCGAGGAACCTCCGTGGCTGTAGCAGCTATAGCTGCTAATAGCTATTCATTTTAGTTAATTTTACATACTTTTCTATAGCTAATTGTGTTCGTTATTGGATTAAAAGGTCACTAACGGATCGTCAAGGCGAAAGTCCGATTAGCGACGGATAGTTACGTCCTTAGTTTTCGACCGCAGTCAAAAATTAGTTAGAATTTTGTATAGGCTAAGGAGGGCGCCGACAGGCATGTCAGTTTGGAGGTCGATATGGCACCTCTTTTCGACGGAGGCTTCAAGCTGTTGGGTCAAAGGTTTCATAACTTCCGCGGCACGATTTAGTCCGCCAATGGTTTCGAGCGGGCATAAACGGCTACTATTAAGACATTTCAGGTCAGGTCATCAGACCAGTCAAGTGACCTTACCTCACAAAATGGTTGTGGTCGTGACAAAGCCACAGTCTTAGTCAGAGATATTTGAAACTTGCAGGATTTCATAAGGTCATGAGTAGGTACATACAATTCGTTTGTCTCGGATTCGGTTTGTGTATCGGTGAACTATGGTCAGGCTAATTTCGTTACCCCCCATTATAAGTTAATGGGAAAATCAAAAAGTTTTATTTTCGGAGAAAATGCATTGGATCAGGCGATTCTTTCAGATTCATGTAATTTTAGTTCATTTTTTGACGACCCAGGTGTAGTTGTTGCTCAGTGACCTCTGCAAGGTCATCTGAGGTCACCAGTACTTATTTGCCAATAACTATTGATATAATAAAGATAGAGACGTGCAAATTACCTAAATGTGTTTGCGTCGTCCAGTCGCGTCGCCCCATATGCAGCATGACCTACCTGGGTCACCGAATGACTGATCTGAGGTTAAAAGTTGACCTAGCCAGGTGTCATACATTAATGCTGTCGAAGGCCATGACGAAAAAACCAGATGACTGGTGTTTATAAGTAGTGTTTCTAATGTTTTTGACCGATAGAAGTTATTCACAAAATCCTCGGTGACCTTTATGACCTCTAGAGCCTAACTATTGAACTGAGCTAAAAACCTAGGACACGAAAGTGGCGATTGGCATGCCATCAAGAAGCTTAAACGTTTGCATGTCCGTTGTTCCTACTATCCCTATCAATATTGGTATCGATATATTTTAGAGTGTTCGAAGCTAAGTCCTAAAACTGGAAAATCTGACCTTCGAGGACCTCGTAACCTCAATTTTGACCTCATCCAAAATATACCCCAGTAACTTCGAATGCCCTTGTCGAAAGCTTTCGAACGCTTTTGTCCGCGTATTTATCTAGCCTTTTTAGTTTTCGAGTTAGAGGGGGTCACTTTGACCCCTCCCCCACCACCAGGGCGAAGTTGTCTCAGAGGCCCACATGGGCGCGGGCTAATCTCCGAGGACGGTCGGGATTGGTGACGGGGACATTCCACGACAGATGTTTAAAGGGTAACACCGACCCCTCAGATTTAGGTCCAAACCTGCCCATTGGGTAGTTGTGTGCTCTGGATTCACCTGTGCTGGTCTCAGTTCGCTCAGATTAACGATGACCGAGTTATAGCCTGCGGCGAATTCACGAGGTCACGCTGCATGTGTATGTTTGGCGGTCTATTTCTCATAGTTATATGGTATAAAATGGATAAAACTGCATATTGCTGAACTGACAATGATCCGCAGAATAACTCGGTTTAATCAGATTTTAAATACTTTGATCTTTGACCTGATGACCTCGTGACCTTAGGTCAGGTCATACAATGGCAATATGATCCCAGTACAAAATGTTGAACTTTTTTGCTACAAATCACTTTAGGGTAGTTGCCTTTTGCAAACAAAATTGTTGGGAGGAAACTTTTCCAGTAATTTATTTTGTTAGGCTTAACCCGCGCCCCACTGGGCCTCTGCATTTCCTTCGCCCGACTGGGGGGGGGGGTTGAACACGATTATGACATTTGTTTTCTCAGAACAGTGCTCAATTTAACATAATAAAAAAGTTGTAATATTTGGGCTGATGACGTCATATGAAGGAATTTTTTGGAAAAAGGAAAACCTTCACGCTGTTAATAAGTAGGACTAGTGTTATGGCTAATGTATGGCCAAATGTAAAACAAGTCGACCTGTAATGCACATTTAGCAAGGAGAGACTTACGACATCGGCTCACGGCCACCAAATTCAAATCATTGGGGGCTGCGATGATTACAGATTGCAAAATTAAAACTCGAATTTCTCTGTGATTCGACCTCAGTGGTTTGTTTTAACTTATACCATACATAATTTCAATGCAAGCACGCAAAATGGCTAATTCAACTCAAAATCTTTACTGTTAGGAGTGGGACAGTCCCTTTAATTTATTTTGTTAAAGGGAATGTAGCACCCTTGGAAAAGTATTAGAATGATGAAGAAGAATGTCCCTGATCAAGGTCCTGGATTCAATTTTTGCGAAAAAAGTCAAATTGTTGTAATTTGAAAAATAGTAATATGTTTACATGTGACGTCACAGCCAATCTTTGCGTCAACCAAAGCGAGTTTGTGTCGTCCAAGGAGGCATCGAATCGGCAAACTTTGCGCCCGCCCAGCTGACAGCTGCTGTGCCGGCATCCACCGCACGATGGGTTGCACGGTAGGCGTGAAAAACGCGGACTGGCTGGGTTCGACGGCGCTCCGCTCGGTTCGGGTAGGGACGTGGGGGCACGCATACGTGAACCACTAGTGTGCCGAGCGCCTGACCGACCGTCGTGGCGGTCGGGGCGGACGCAAGGTAACTGAAATAACTGGGCGGGAGGTCAAAAAGGCGACAGTGCGGTGGCAATCCACAGTGGATGTTTAATTACTGATGACGTCATGCGAAAGTACGGGATTTTGTGACGTGTGAAATATGACCCACATATACAACCGGTTTTTTGCGTTGAAACTCAGCAACTGGGTCGCTTTGGAGGGAAAAATTGTGGATTTGGGGGTTTCTCAGCAACACCCGACAATCTGGGCTATCTCAGTTAAAAAACTATGTTAAAGGACTATATTCCCTTTAAGCTAAAGGGAATATAGCACCTTGGGAAAAGTATGTAGAATGATGGAGAAGAATGCCCTGATTACGGTCCCTGGCCAATTCATTTTTGCGAAAAAAAGTCATGAATTTGTTTAATTTGAAAAATAGTAATATGTTAACATGTGACGTCACACCAATCTTGCGTCACCGAAAAGCGAGTTGTGTCGTCACAAGGAGGGCCATCGAACGGCAAACTTTGCGCCCGCCAGTGACAGCTGAGCTGTGCCGGCACCGCACGATGGGTGCCCGTAAGGCGGAAACCGACTTGGCTGGGGTCGACCGGCGCTTCGCTCGCGCCGGGTAGGGACGTGGGGGCACGCATACGTGAACCAACTAGTGTGCCGAGCGCCCTGACCGACCGTTTTGGTGGCCGGTCGGGCAGACGCAAGGTAACTGAAATAACTGGGCGGGGTTAAAAAGCGAAGTTTGCGGTGGCAAATCACAGTGGAGTAACTACTGATAAGTCATGCGAAGCGTCACGGATTTGTGCGATTGAAATATACCACATATTGACCAACGTTTTTGCGTTGGAAAACTACTAAACTAGGTCGCTTTTGGAGGGGAAAAATTTCGGATTTTTTGGGGGTTTTCCTCAAGCACACCCGACAATCTGGCTATCTCAGTTAGAAAACTAAATGTTAAGGTGCTATATTCCCTTTAAGGTTCAGCCTTGAAAAAAACTAGAAAAAGCTCAGAAATATGAAGAGAAAGCAAGAAATTAAGTATCATATTACTAAGTAGGTCAAATTAAACCTATATTTAGTCGGAAAAAAGGAAAATTTAAAATGTCAATTATTTGGTGAATAATTCCATATTTTTTTCCTCAAAGTAATGCGAAATCAGCTGGCTGAAGAAAGCACGCAAACGTCATCCGATTTAGTGAGGAATCGTGTCGTATACATGGTGTACTTGCCCAAGTACTGTAGTTGAAGATGCCGGAAAATACAATACGCTTTTGAAAAAACCATCACAGTACTTGCTTTAATGTAGGCATTCGTCACTATTATATTTCACTATGAAAGTGGTATTGTTCCGCTCCACCGTGCTCACTGTCCGTGATCTGGGGCGTCCGTCTGGATAATGTGTCCCACAAGGTCATGCACGCCGCACGGTCCTACACCGTCAACCTGGCGTACCGGTCTCGCCGGTCGGCTCCTATCAAACTCAAGCGGGCCGGCTGCGCCGCGGGCGGCCAATCTAAACAGCGGCACGCGCGTATCTGGTACTAGCGTGGGGGTTTCGGTTGGAGCGAGAACAGCGGGACATGCGAGGTGGGGTTCGGTGAGTGGGGACCACTGAACGTGGGGACAGATCAACAATTTGTACCCGAGCCTGGAACGTTCATGCCAGCGCTGAACGCTACACATACGCTACAGAACGTTGTTAGGAAAAATGTTTTATAGAAGATTTAAACATCAATATCACTAGGCATAGCATTACCTGACAAAGTTCATTCTTGCAATAAAAATAATAATGTACTGAAACAGTATGGTTTTGTCCAGCACTTACACTTTCTCCCAAGTCTTACGTCATCTGTGCGTCATAATCATACGTCAGCTCAGCGAAAATCAGCCAATCAGCGATTGGAGTTACCGGGTATACCCGGTCCCGACTTTTAGGACTGAATATTAAATAATTAAGAGGTTTCTTTGGAAAAATTGTGAAAGCCGTCCACAAGTCATTTTCGAGCATGCGCCACAACTTGGCTATCGTCTAACTAAACCCCTATTTTAAAGGTGCAAACTAATTCCCTTTAAACCTCGCCACTCGCCAGTGCTAGGGGTGAATGCCACTCCTATCGTTTTTTTCTCGTGTAGTTATCAAACGCTTGCATTGAAACTTGTAATACCTTACTTTTGAACAACTTGACACAATCTGAAAAACTTCTACCCCAAATGACCCGTGACCTGTTTGGCAAGGTCATACCAGGCGCAACTGACGTCCCATAGTATCGATGCTTGTAACTTGCGAAAATTCCGAATATTTGTTGGTCAGGAACATATGCACAAGTGTCATGTGCTACCAGGTAACATTTATGGTTTCCACTGAGATCGTGACCTCAGCTGAAATTTGTAGAGGTCAACCGTAGGCCACTGACCTCAGATGACTTTTGTGGCCACTAACAGTTTCTAGAACATTGTTGTGACGCAAATTTCAAATTTGGCACCCATTTTGCAAAAATATATGTTCTTGCACGATTTTAGCTTGATTATTACGAGCGAGCGAGAAGCGCTCGCTCGTCTTTCCGTGGTATATCGGGAAAAAATATGATTATGAGCGGCCCAACCTAACCCGACCCGTGGCGACGCTTTTGGTAACCCCCTTCCCCTGACCTTTCGCCCCTATAATTGAGTTAGACATTCGGTTAAAAAAACGAGCGTGTTGCTGGTGATGAGAGGCAGCCGTCACGCGAGTACAATCAATACAATAAATCAATCAAATATTAACGATTTACGAGGCGATTCAATAAAAATGAACAATTAAGTTTGTCTTGCAATCGGAGCTAGCCCGTCACCTCGGCTTCGCGTCCGGTTCGACAGTGCAGCTCTCGGTGCTCTGCAGTCTGCGTCCTCGACCTGGCCAGGCCGGCTGGCTACGGGTTTAGGTTTAGGTTTAAGTTAATGGACTGAGTTCACACGGTGTCTGTTCAGATGTTCAAATCTTTAATGGTCTTAAATAACTGTTTATCTCTATAATATCAATTTATGATAATTTACACTTTTCATTCTTAATAGCAGAGGGCACTACGCGGGCACTAAGCAGGTGGGCACTAAGCAAATAGCATGCGTGCTGTTTAGGTTAGGGTGCGCGGCGGTACGGAGAAGGCTACGGCGGAGGATACAAAGAGGTTACGGCGTACACCAGGGAGGATATGGAGGCTACGGCGAGCAAAACGGAGGCTATGGCGGCTACAGCGGAGGGAACCAGGGAGGCTACGATTGTGTTAAGTTACCTTTATCGGGGTGGCCAGCTTTAAATGCTGCACAGCCAACGGCAACGCGTCAACAATCAGATCATTTCGTTAAATGTTGGCCCAACTTCGTGGCGTTATTTTTATCAAATAGCAGTTAAAAGATTCGCAAGTTATAACTCTCCGTGCCAATTAGCAATTACAGACTCCATAAACATCAAAAACAGAACTTAACAGATTCTGAAACAGGTCCAGACGGATATATTGTACCATTTCAAATACTGGCAAAATAATATTGCACTTTTATGCGGACCCCTCATAAAGATAATAATACAAAAAAATTAAGCACTTCTTGTCCAGTACAAATTACAATAATGTATGTTCAATCCCCAGCAAGAATATCACTCCAGTGTTCAGTAGCAAAGCACGGTACAAAATACAAGCTGACTAATGTATGTCTTCTGTGTCTTGTGTGATCTACACCAAGCTTTGGCACACATTCTACCTGCTCTCTAGCGACTTGAGCGTACATGGCACACCAACAGGCCTATATCAGCAGCTGACGGCTGACTTCAGTCGGTCTGACCACAGCTGTAGCTGTCGCCCGGCCTGCCCGGGGGGGGACACTGACGGCTGGTGCTCAGATCTTCAGCTCGGCAGCGCCCTCCAGCTGGCCCTGGTAACGGGCCATTACCGGCGCCACCTCCTCTGAGAGAAACTGAGCCACCTGCGGAGACGGCGGAGACGGGTCAGTCCACCACAGTCAGTCCACCATCAGTCAGTCCACCACAGTCAGTCAGTCAGAGTCCACCACGGTCAGTCCACC
>VOPJ01011266.1:0-24651 GCA_014673585.1 Semibalanus balanoides
TTTTGAGGCGCCCCCCCCCCTCTGAACGAAATCCTGGCTACGCACCTGGGACCAGACCAAGACCATGTTTCCAAGTCATCTCCCACCAGGCTCCTCCAGATCCACAGGGACCATTTATGTGCGGGAAAGTCTTTCTGCCTCAATCTTGCTACTTTCAAACCATTTGCACTAATACCAGTTGTTTGTCACAGTTATAGGTACAGTTATTACTTATTAGCATGGTATATGTTGCGGCGCCCTAAAGCCACAATCATCATCATATTATCATGGTATGTATGCACTGTTGATTGTTAACCGCCACCGGTCGTAGTTATTTACCATCCGAGGCTAATGCATATTAAAAACTACATTAAATTTAATATTTGTATCATACCGAGCGGTGCAACCAGGAAAAGGGTTACCTGACGCTCGGCTCCAACAACATCCTAGTTCCAATATGGAAATGTCGTTTTCCACTACCTCAAATTAAAATTTCCACACCGCTTTGCGGCGTCACATCGGTGGCCATCATCATAACGAAGCCATCGCCATTGTTTTCGGTTCGTCTTGACGCTGAATGGAATTAATAGTCCTTTTAGCCTCTTATCCTCTACTAAGACCACCGCCTTGATTTTTGGGTTTTATCAGGCAAACCAGAAAATGCGTGCGGTGTTAACTAACTATATACGTATTATTACATGGAAATCCACATTTAAAAATGCTGCAAAGGCTTAAATACACACAGACAAAAGATTATACATTTATTCGTCATTTCAGCCGACACGCTCAATAATTATCGGTGACACCCTTGCGGGCTGGTATGATATAAATGTTATTATTACTTATGTGTGTATATACAACGGAATATCCCGTTTTGCGTGCTTTTCAATGGATTTTTCTTCCGAAAAGTGTTTTTTACCGAAGAAAAAAAATCCCCAAAAAGTGACTTTCTCCGAAAAAAGTGATTTTTATTTTAAAAATACGTTTCGAATCCAGAACACCAAAATATGGTGACCAGCCCAAATCTGCTGAAAAAATGGGTTACATTTTTCCCACAAAAAGTTTGCCCCCCCCCAATCGAGCGGCTGGATCCGCCCCTGTGAGTACCCAAATCCCAAGCCCAGCCCAGCCGAAGCCCATGAACACCGATCCCAGATCCAGACCATTCAAATTCATAATATCGAGGCCCTTGCCTGGTACGGCCCATTCCGATTATGCAGATAATTATTTTCACAAAATTTGCAACCATTATTCTAGCATATTTACTTGCATGCTATAAACGACAAATAATATCACGCGCCTGTGTGTTGCTGTGGATTTGGACTCATCGAACACTTTTCGGTCAACATTGTCGTATTAGATCAGACTTTTGATTCGACATGATTTGTGATTTTATTTAAAATCTTACTCAACTATTACCTGCCATCATTTATTGTTCTCGTATAATTGCCAAAGTTTATTGTTAAATAATTGTCCTATATTATTTATTAACATATTTACCTGGTTAAACATCTGCTTATCAACTAAGAAACAATGCTTAGCGAATTTACTCAAAAACTGCCATACCCATGTCCGCACAGTACCCATTAAAAGTAAAAAATGCATACCTACCCAACATAGGTCCTAGACAATCGGAAAAATTGAGTGCGCACCCATAGGTGCGTGCACCCGATCCATGCCAAACATTGGTTGCTATATGATAAAATGTTGTGACACACGGTGTTTTTGCCAGTCAAATCACGAGTCTATGGTCAAAAGAATGTTCTCGATAATATAGGTACAGTCCGACCGAACGTAAGAATTAATACCAAAAGGAAGTAAAAGCAGCATCGGTGGAGATGACGGCCTCTCTATATTGCAGTGAAAACGTAACAAATACGCACTTAATGGCAGGAAGCGACAAAACATCTGGAAGTACTATACCTATTGGCTATTAACAATTATATATGAACGCCTAGAAGTAAAGCAAATAAAACAAATTAAAATACATAAAGTTAAAGTTATCACAAAATATGATTATACAAACAAATAATAAGGTCAATTTTAGCACTTAAAGGGAATAGTTCACCTTGAAAAAAACGAGAAAAAGTTCAGAAATGATGAAGAGAAGCAAGAAATTAAGTATCATAATTATAAGTAAGTCAAAAGAAACTATATTTTACGCGGAAAAAGCAATTAAAATGTCAATTATTTGGTGTAATTATATTTTTTCTCAAGTATATGCGAAATCCAGTGGCTGAGAAGCACGCAACCGTCATTGATTTGTAAGGGATCGTGTGTATACATGGGTGGTACTTGCCCAAGTCTGTTGAAGATGCCGGAAAATACAACGCTTTGAAAACCATAACAGTACTTGGCTTTAAGCTAGGTATTCGTCACTATTATATTAACTAGAAAGTGTAGTGTCGCCATCGTCGCTCACTGTCCGTGCTCGGGGCGGCTGTCTGGGATTATGTGGGTCCACAAGGTCATGCCGGGCGCGCTGCGCCGCGGGCGGCCAATCAACCAGCGGTCACGTGCGTCTGGTGCGGGTGGGTTCGTGAGTGGGAGGGGACAGAATCAACCATTTGTACGCGAGCCCTGAACGTTTCAAGGCAGCGCTGAACGCCTTACGCATACGCTACAGAACGTTGGTTATAAAAATGTTTTATAGAAGATTTAAACATCAAATCACTATGCCATGCATTACCTGACAAGTCATTCTTGCAATAAAAAGATGAGGTACTTGAAACAGTATGGTTTTGTCCGACACTTACACTTTTCCCCAAGTCTTACGTCATCTGTGCGTCATAATCATACGTCCAGCTCAGCCAAAATCAGCCAATCAGCGTATTGGAGTTCCCGGTATCCGGTCCGACTTTTAGGACTGAATATTAAATAAATAAGAGGTTTCTTGGAAATTTTGTGAAAGCGTCACAAGTCATTTTCGAGCATGCGCCACAACTTGGCTATCTCAACTCCAAACCTAATGTTAGTGAACCTATTTCCCTTTAAATGCAGATATGCAGACAAACGGGGACACAAACCCTAGAGCAAACCGAACCGGATAACAACTTTACCCCTTCAATCCTTCATCGCCCCCGGCTGAGCTGACACGTGCTGCGTCTGAGCTGAACACGTGCGCGGCTGAGCTGACACGTGTCGCTGCTGAGCTGACCGTGCTGCGGCTGAGCCTGACAGTGCTGCGGCTGAGCTGACACGTGGTCGCTGCTGAGCTGACACGTGCTGCGGCTGAGCTGACACGTGCTGCGGCTGAGCTGACACGTGTCGCTGCTGAGCTGACACGTGTCACGTGTCACAGTCTTGACCATCCACCGACACGTGTGTCGCAGTTCTGTCTGACCACCCTCCCCTCCCCTCCCCCACTCACACCCACTCAGCAACGACCTTGACCTTTGCGTCTGACACCGACGTCCGGCCGCCAGTGTCCGCGCGTGTGCAGTCTGTCCGAGTTGGAGACAGGGGCGGTGAGACTGGAGGCGCAGTGTCCGCAGAGCCAGTGTACCGTCAGCTCCGTACGCCAGCACCATGCCGGTGTACGCGAGGCTGTTGTCAACGCTATGTCTGCTGCTCCTGCTGGACCTGCTGGTGATCCTGCCGTCCGCTGCTGGTAGGTAGAGGTTCTGACTTCTGATTGCAAACGGGGGTTCTGATGGTTGAAGTGTTGGGGTTTTGGGACCGCGAAGGAGACCGAATATTGCTGACATGAGACTAAGAGAAATACTTAAGCCTGAGGCTTAGGGGAGATGGGCTCAGGACAGGGGCGCCGGAACCTTCCGAAAGTTAGGGGGCGGAGACATTCTGATTGTTGGCAAAAGGTCAAGGTCAAGGTCGGATCACATAAGGTTACTATTATGCCAACAAATTATACAAAAGTCATGTAACGCATGTCTCAAAGACTATTTTGCGTGTAGAACTTGACATTGCTACCGCCAGCGGGGGGGGGGGGGCAGAGTGTCTTTTTTCCCCCTAACTTTGAGCACATGAGAGAGTAACCTCAAATTTCAAGCCAACCTCAAACAGTAGGTACCCGTACACACTACCACTCCTAGCACCTTTAACAGTAAGACTACAGTTATTCGGGGAATGAAATCAAAATTTTGCGCCACTTCACGGAGCAATAATGCAACTCAACTTACATTGTATGTGGGGCAAAACACAATTATAAATTCGCACCGTTTTGCAGCGAGTTACTATGTAATGTCTTGCTTATATGTTGATATTTTTCTACATAATTGTGCAAAGTAGTAAGCTTTATATTTTTACCGCAGTCTTACCACGCGCCCCACGAGGGGAGAGGGTGTTTGAACACCCCCTGCGGTTTTATCGATTACGAAAAAATGGCGTAGCGTAGCGCCGCTAAATTTAGTCTTACTTATCATTGATCCTTGCAATGCAATGTGTTTAAATTTTAGTTTCGTGTCGGATGAGGTCAGGTCACAAGGTCAGATCAAGTGACCCCACCTTAAAAAATGCTTGCGGTCGTGCAATGACCACAATTTCTGAGGGATCGATATCAAACTCCTAGGATTGCATGACGCCATCTTGATCTATTGACCTACAAAATGTTGATTTCGTATTTCGGATATCGCTGACCTCAGGTCTGTTCAATTTCGTGACCTCTTCATTATAAGTCAACGGAGAAATGTTCAAATGCTTTCTATTTCAAGGATATCAGTCCAATTCTTTTTGGATGTTATAATAGGATATCCTTGATGATCCAAGCGCAGATTTTGTTCAGTGACCAATACAGAGTGATCCGGGGCCAAATTATCAAACAATTGATCACATACCTGGGTGTAACTTTGTATGTGGTTGGTGTGGAAGGCTCCACACCAACTTGAAAGTTGGTGTTGAAAATCCACACCAACTTATTGTAAGAGAGATGCAATTTTGATCATCCAAGGGACTTTTTCTGGTCGTATGTAAATTTAGACTGTACGTTTATATGTGACAATGTATTTTTGCACCAATTAAAAGACAAGTGGACGGAATTCGGGAAATAAAAAGAAAAAATAAGTAAACATCAATGAAAATCCACACCAACTTTGAAAACGTTTCTACGCCCATGATCACATATGACTGAGACGTATGAGGTGAATTTGTGTACCAAGTTTGAAGTCGATATCGTCAAAAATGACTGACTTAAGACCTTGCAAAGTAAAAACTCGACCACTTCCATAACATTACCTTACCATGCAAAAAAATGTTCTTTTTACTTGTATTGTTATGGAAGAATCAATGCTCCAAGGTCATTTTTTTGCGTTCTAGACGAAAAATCGTAAACATGTGTTACAACGCCTAATGACCGTAATTTGCAGTTTGACCTCGTAATCTTGGATGACCTTGACCTGACTTTATGTCATCAACAGCTTAGAATGGTGCTAAGAAGTGTCAGACACACGAAACATACCGATTTAATAACTGATATTATATCGCACGACAATTCCATCCATCGAGACAGTATGACACGATCAAACATTTTGTCTTTGACGTGACCTCACCTGTGACGTCATCAGTGACCCCGAGGTCCACAATATTAGGTTCCCTGCGACAAATTTTCCTGTGCTATCGAATTCCATTTGAATTCTTAAGATCAGTCTTGTAGTTCCGGAAATCTGAGGGAGTGCTCGGGAACGGGCCCTTTGGAGGCGCCACGCCGGACGAAATCCTGACTATGTGCCTGGTTCATGGGCTTCTCTGAGGGTCTTGAGGGTCCTGGTCTAATCCAGTTCATCAAATGTTTCAAAAGGGGGGGGGGGCTCGCAACGAAATTGACCAAAATCCGTAGATTTTTTCACATTCAGGATCATTATTTTTTTGGGGGACACCATGACTGGCTTACCCACATCCCTTTCTGAAGAGCTGGCTGCGCCCCTGCTCAACCCTGTATCTCGTTGACCTTGAATCCACGTCCCCCAAACTTCAAACCCGTGGCGGAGCCCTTGCTTGATACTCATGTTACCACCTGCCTCAATGTACAGTCGGTCTATTATGCATCTCCCCTTTTTTTGTTTCTAAAACTCATCTAATCTCATTTCTGTGTAGATGAAGGACTGATTTAAGGCAACATGTGGTACCTACCAAGGTAGGTACCACATGCTCCCTTGCATCAGTCCTTCTTGTACACAGAAGTGAAATTAAATGTGTTTTAGAATCTAAAAAGGGGAAGATACATAATAGACCGACTGTACGTGAAGTCAGGCAAAGTTAAATTCAGGTCACAAAAGTTCAAAATTCGAAATTGATAAATATAATAAATACATCCATTTGTTGGATCGTTTTTGTCTCAGAAACACAGCGCTGCCACTTATTTGTCTGCAATCTGCATCTGGTGAGAAAAAAAATGGACGTCATGAGTAATACCCACTACCCATACGTTAGATGTCATCACTTAGTCAAAAAGGTGATATCATTTTGAAATTTGGTTTGGTAGTTGCATTTTTTTTTGTAAAGTAAATTTTGTAAATTGCTGGTGTCAAAAACATATTTTTTTCTTCAAAGATCCGAGATCGGAGCGGATGTGTTGTGGATGGATAGATGATATATATATATATAGATTTTAAGAGAGTTCGTTTGGTGCTACAAACGAGTTAGGCATATTATATATGATAAGGAGTCTGTGATAGATAAAGGTGTGAGGAGGAACTGTTGATTGGTAGGCGGTGTCAAAATGTGGGTGTGGGTGGTTCAATCTTTAGCTATATAAGAAAAAAGAATTAGAGATTTTTTTCTCGCATGATACGAGCCAGAAAGGTGTAAGAAGGTAGGATTGCCGACATGTTAATATAAGGGTTTAATGTATGGCTTCGTGCGTGGTATGATGTCGATTGAGACCATCAGGTCGAGAGTTTAGGGCGTGAATGCGGCACTTCGCAGACTGTGTTAGAACATGCTAGTGTTCAGATGTTGAAGTAGTGTGATCTAGACTGAGATATAGAAGGTACTGCTGTATATGTAGATTGGTGCTGATGCTGATGATATCTAGAGCTGGAAATATCTCGATCGAGGCCAGAGCGCTTGCATGATGATAAGGTACGTAGGATGGTAAGAGTAGACTAAGTGTTATATTAATCTTTGAAGATCAACATAGTAGATTCGTTACAGAAAAGGTAGTCACAGTTCAACTCGTAAGGTGATGTCGATAACTATACATAAGATCGGCGTTAATTCATGTTTGGCTTCAACATTTAATATATGTGTAGTCGGAGGGTGATATCTGTGGTAGTAGTAGTGACGAGTGCTGAGTAGTACGAATTATATTAACATATTTATATGATCATTTCAAACATTGTTACGGCCTGGTTACAGCAATATAGCCATAATATTTCCCCATATAATAAGGTAATGTGAGCCACTGGGCTGTGGAGCTTTGCAGATTTGCCACTCTAGAGGATGGTGTCAGAGAGTTAAGTTGACGTCCAGTGTGTGTGATTCGATGTATATATCGCTGTGTACGTGAGTGTGTGTGATCTGACTTATGTTCGAGAGGTTGTGAGATGTGCAGATCGGTAGATTCTACTCTGAGTTAGTGAGTTAAGGAATTTCGATTGAACGATTATAACCGATTCAATCAGTGTTAATCAATAACCAATATGCTTACCTACCCTGTGTACTGGTTTGTTTACAGGAAACAGTTTCTCCATCATTAACATCGACCACGATTTCCACTTCGTCCATCCGAAGATGCCGCGCCAGTCTCGTTATGTCAAGCCGAAGGTTCCTCACTCTTCTCTTCACGTGAAGATAAGGGGTAGGTAAAACACAAAACATACCCATAGTTGTACAATCAGGGAGTTGTCACTTCCATAGCCGCCATTGGTCGGCCATATCACTGCCAAGTCCCTCGGCATAGTCTGGTGGAGTGTAGAGGCTGGTAAGTGACGACAAATACTGGTAGATTGTGTAGGGGTGGTAGAGAATACCTAGTTGAAAGTTTGTCCTTTTGTATATTTTTGGCAATCCTGGAATTTGGAAGATGACGAGGGGGCAGAATCTGTCTCCCCACCCTCTCCAGCGGGGTGTGAGTTGAAACTACATCTTGTACCTATAATGATTGGAAACATATACGTATTTATGATGAAAATAAATGAAATAAGTGCTAACCTAAGATTTATTAACCCAATTAGTGGCAGGTACCTGGCTACCCCTGTTTATAGTGGCAGGAGGGGGTCAAACCCCCTTGAGATCTCGAGATCTTCTCTTCCGATTTATAGAATCAAACGGAATTTGATTCCCTTTAACATGATCTACATTCCTTTTAGAATGAATTTCCAAA
The DNA here is from genome assembly GCA_014673585.1 of Semibalanus balanoides. Taxonomy (NCBI): domain Eukaryota; kingdom Metazoa; phylum Arthropoda; class Thecostraca; order Balanomorpha; family Balanidae; genus Semibalanus; species Semibalanus balanoides. The sequence continues at coordinate 8,258 of VOPJ01011266.1, forward strand.
ATATTGAATAGGGGGTAACGGGGTGGCAAAACGCAAAACTTTAGAGGTATTTTTGATTTAACACAGCTGCCAGGTATTTTAAGCGATTTTAACGCAAGTAATAGGGATCAATAGACATTTGATTAGACATTGACTAATGACAACAGTTTTTCAAACTAAAAAATCATAGGTGTTTGCAGGTCACTATATATAGGGGTGAAAAAATGCATAGTGAAACAATTTCTGGTGTTTTGTTTTGGAACAATTGAAATATTGCGTTATTGTGACATCAGCCAAAATATTTATAAATAATGTTTTGTCCAAAGGCGGTGCCAGGTTAAGAAAATGGGAGGTCAAATAAATACAAATATTAACTACAGGCAAGCTGCTACCAAACAATATGAATAAGTCACTGAGCACATATAAGCCGCTTTCACGATGGATTATTTTTCGCGAAATGTTTAAACATTTTAAAATGTTTTAGTAGTAGCCGTTTTCACGATGGACTAATTAGCGAGACATGTTTTAACCCTCGCCCTATGGTCCCCAGGGCGAGTTTTTTCTCGCAAATCAGTCCATCGTGAAAACGGCTACTACAAAAACATTTTAAAACATTTTAGGATGTTTAAAACATTTCACGTAAAATAATCTATCGTGAAAATGGCTAGTGTCTCGTTTGTATAACTCGCCTTATCATAAGCGTGTTCGGGATCCAAATTTGGGAGAAAAAGATCCTTTGATAGATGTATTTTCCAATGCTATAATACTATCTAGTCAACAGTGACTTTTCACCTGCAACTTCAATTCACATTTGTTGACCCACGTTTTACCCTACCTGGAGACGCCCATTATCCTAAAATCGTTCGTGGAGTATCCTCTGGTGCGTGATTCATCCCAAAACAGCAGTATGTTATGTAATTGTTGGCGAAAGCATCTTAGTTTCCTTGCAATAATATGACCATCTTTCTTCGATTCCTCAGCGCGCCTCTACAAAAAATGACTTAATTTCCTCTCTTTGCCCAATATGTGCATTGTGCATATATCGTTATAATATATATGTATATTCCGTCGTAATTGCTGACATATCGTCATCATTATGTAAGTCACCCCCTTTTCCTTTGCCTGAACACGCCCCTGCAAGTCAATATGACATAAATTACGCAAATAATGTAAGGAGTTTCTATGTTTTGCATCACCATAGTTTTACATCTCCCATACATTGCTCCAATGACTGCCAGACAAACTTTTCATACTTCCTAGAAACCTCCCCTTTTTAAGTCCCTGAAACCGCCTCTGCCGTCCAAATGGTATCTCATTAGCAACAACTAACTTTAACTTTTTTAACCACACTTAACATTTGTAACCCTTTCATACTTGATTCAGTTAGAATGAAGCCATGAAGAACGCATATCTGTGCAATCGTAAAATGTCGCCGAGTAAGCCTACCAATATCTGGTCCTGGAGGCTGGAGCCGCTTCTGTTATAGGGAAATAATCCCCTTTTCCCACTAAAATGGAGTTATCACTTGAAATCGACAGACGAGACCAAAATATATTGTAAATTCCTCATATTTTGCATACAAACTTTCCTTTCAAAAGATATTGCAATTTAAAGATGGTAAAGCGTTTCACGCTTAAAGCAACCGGTACCTACTTACAAAGTGCTTGCAAGCATTTTTGGTCCTCATCAAACTGCGGACTTTTCCAGTGTTTTGTTTTGTTTCGGTAATGTAATACTTTTTTTTTCTCGTATGTATAAAATATATTTTGCGTTCTGCTTGTTGTGGTTAAATGCCCGTAGATCCTCTAAATAGAATAGCTATTCAATGAACAGTGAACACGTAACAAAATTAGCAGTTATATGTGCGTCTAATATGGTGGCGTTTTAGTGGCTGTGACCCCTCAATTTTTGAAAATTGCTTCATTGATTTGCTAGATTAGGAGTTTTTATAGTTTTGATTCTGGTTGCATACAAGACTATGCGTATTTATCATGAAAAAGAGTCGATTATTCCGCCCTCCCGCCCCAAAAAAAAAATGGAAGTTACATCAAAAGCCCATTGTGCGTTTTCACAACGTCCTACCTGTGCTTAAGTGTCGACTATTTGCTTAAGGGACATAGTCCATTCCAGCGTTGAACAAATTTGCAATACCTGCGCCAAATATGGCGCGCTGTGTAGTGATGGAAATAGTGATGGGAAAACACTGCTTATGATTTAGTATGTGTACTTACTTTGATTTTGTAAAAACTTACAACATTGCATAATTCAAATTAAATCATTGTTATACCATTTACCATTACCACCAATCATTGGAAGCCAAAGCAATTGTTGCTAACAAAAATAAAATGGTATTATTTCCCTTTAAGGATAATAACTCAATTTTTCACCACCATATGCGTAAATCATTTTTTTGAGAAAGTTCCTTAGTTGAATGGCCTGCTTCCAATTGTACACGTTCAGGAGAAATATCGACGAAAAACAATGAGGGGTGACAAGTAGGCCCCCCTGCCACTATGCCACTAATGAACTTATCAATTAAAGGACCACTAATTTACTTTTTTGCTTATTGTACTTCATTAGCAATTAGCAAAGGATTGCTCTAAGTTACAGATAGCAAAATATTTTAATACAGAATGTTTGTCTTGTATTTATTTATTTACCACTGTATCTATGGGTAAACAGTTATGCAAATTATTTTTATCATCATGATTGCCTCACACGGAGTTTTCACGACATTAATAGCATATATAAATGTTTGACGTTTGAGTACGCAGGATGAACGTTTAGACCACTAAGTATAGAGATTGCGGCCTCTGATGAAATTCGAGTCCCTACACATGATGCTGTTTTGAGGTGCAGCATGGTTACCGAACGTAGGGTGCTGTTTTGAGGTGCAGCATGGTTACCGAACATTGTTTCGCATTCCACCACGGTGACAGGATGGAAGACCGGTAGTCGAGGGGATAAAAATGGATCTGAGAGATTAAGAAAGATATGATGAGAAAGATCTTTCTTGATCTCCCAGATCTCTTTTTATCCTCTCGACTACCGGTCGGCCATCCTCTGTCACGCCCACGTAGCGAACATCCCAGTCTGGTGTTCGCTAGCCACCAGGCATGTGGAGTAACTCGAGCCGCCCCCGGGCCGCCTTCATGGTAAGTCTGGACCATCGAGGAGGGCCACCACTTTGCGAGGAGACCCTCCTCGCAGCTTCGCCCTGAAGGAAAGCGCCCTGTAAGCACGGTTGCCCGGTCGGCGTTTCATTTGGACCCATTTATCCATTCTCCTTGATCTCATGACTGCGCATTTCGCAAATAGCAATCGTCAGAATGGGCCGAAACGGCCTTATTCTAAAGAAGCCAAACCAATATTTATTTATCTCTTCAGCCAGAAACAGTTCGTTTTGACAGGTTAAGAGATTTCCTACAACTCCTCAAAAATGGCAGCATGGGTACAATCTCCCATATTGTTTATTTTTCAGGCCATCCTAGATGCTGGCCTTGCCCAATGTGCCCTTGGCTGATGGGAGAAAATAGCAACATCATTGTATAGTATATTGTACCTATCTGTTATTGTCATATGTCATTAGCTGATGCTAGGACGGCATGCTCACTAACTTCTAACTATTATTCCGTCCGACAGATGGCAGGAGCATCGTCCCGTTCCGGCTTCCGTCCAGCGAGTACCGCTGGCTGGGAGGTCAAGCCATCACCCCTGTACTTCAGTACGCCGGCGGCAACGACTACCTCGCGACAAACACCGGCAAGGGCCACCTTCTCCACGGCATGAAGCCTGCGGTTCGGTACCTACAGCAAATTCGGGACAGCCTCGTGCCGCCTGCCTACATGGTGCCCTACCTGGGCATCGTGTTCATCGTTTGGGGCACTGTAGACACAGGCAGGCGGCGGCGGCGGCCAGGAGTGACGCCACTTCACTTCACTCCGGCTCAGCCAGAGACTGGAACGCATACCGAACCACATGGTCATGTTACTGGTGGTGTGCCGACCACGTTCGTCCCTCGGGTAGATATCGCACCAGCATTCTCCGAGTATCCTGATGTTCCTGATGTTCCGACGCCGCCTCCTCCAGGTTTCCCGACGCTGCCTCCCTCTAGCTTCGTTCCGACGTATCCTCCTCCTCCTGCTGGTGTTGTTCCGATCTTTTCTCCTCCTGTTGTACTTCCGTCGATCACCCCTCCTACTTCTCCTCCAACATCCCCACCAACTTCTCCAGCCAGTCCTCCAACCAGCCCTTCCGACGCAGCCCCCTACAAAAAACCCCTAAAGCACCTTCCTACAGTTACCCCTACACACCCCCTACAGCACCCCTACAGCACCCGCTACAGCACCCCCTACAGCACCCCCTACATCACCCCCGACATCACCCCCTACACCACCCCCGACATCACCCCCTACAGCACCCCCTACATCACCCCCGACATCACCCCCTACATCACCCCCGACATCACCCTACTCCACTGCCAACATCACCCCCTACAGCACCTCCTACAGCACCCCCTACATCACCCTCTACGGCACCTCCTACATCACGTCCTACCAGACCTGTCCTTACAACACGTCTCACTACCACTCCAAAACCTTCCACTGCGACTCCTACACCTTCGCCAGCACCTGCTGCGGCTCCCACAACCGCTGCGCCGTTCTTCAGCCGTCCGTTCAACTTTGGATCTATAAACGTTCAAGACCTGATACGGAGCGTGCAACGAAGCGGAAGAGGAACAATTACCACTAGCTCAGGCATTTCCCGAAGTAGTACCAGCACCAGAACTGTAACCAACAGCACCAACGCTTACAGCAGAAGAGAATAGGGACTGCAAGGAAAAATGCTATAAGCAAGGGCGCCGAAATTTTCTGAGAGTGGGGGGACGAAGATATTCTTCAGTAGATTATTTCCATGCAACGCCCATATCATGTTAAAATAGTTAAAATGGCCATTGGTATAATGCTAAAACTGAAAATGCTGAAGGGACACGTCCCTCCACCCCCGCTTCCAACGCCCATGGTTATCAGGTAATCATGGCAGACAAGCCAGAAATTCTTTGTTACTTGTAAGGACATAAATATGGACGGGAAGAAGCACATTATCCTGCGTTCTGGTTCCAGAAAAATGCTGCAAACTTGATGATGCCAAATTAGGCCAAGTTTCTATTGTTACGTCATTATGAGATGTCGTTAATATTTGTTACGCTGAGCCAAAGAAACTGGTACGCACAGACAAAAGCATCGCCATACCGATATAAAGTTTGACTCCCTTTAAATCATTATCGCCACTTCATCAGGGTACCGCATGTCACAGATCGGATTTCAGGCACGATATGTTTTTTAGAGATTCGGCGAGTGTAGACGGCGTTGTTTTACCCCGAGCATAGAGGACACGAAATAATCGCTGAAAAGACGGGTCGCAATCAATCCTTGTCCCGCTCACTCGGCGTCGGTGTATCCGAGATTGAGGGATCCGAGAGTAGCTTAACCCGTCTAGAGGGTCGTAGTGCCCTCGGTCCGGGGGTAGCCGGGTCGTCAAATGCAAGGACAAGTGGGACTTCTTTACACAGCAGTCTGACTCCATGGCATAGTGTAACTCGCCTTTCTGTAGTGCAAATTTATATCAGACACAGTTTTGTTTTCAAAATTTGCATAATGATAGTTTCATACTCTCCTTAGCAGTTTCAATGATGATGGTTTTGCGTACATACATATTACATTGTTGTACAATTACATGCAGGGACGTAGGAATGTTATGGAAAGTGGAGGGGCCAGTCATACTTTGAGCTCATCTGAGAGAAAACCAACTATGCAATATGTATTGTTTTATTTAAGCCAATTCTGGTCTTTGTGAACCTTTTGCGATACAGAAATTCACACCAAGCAAAATACAATATTTTAGCAAACAATATGGCCAAAAAGTGAGGGAGTCATGGTAGGGAGCCTCCCCTTGCTTCTTCGTCTATGCAAGGTTGTCTCCACGATCTGAACATTACTAGGGACAAATCCAGGTGCACGTGTACTTTAACATAGGACCATATCAGGGGAGGCTGAAAATTACTAGGGACCCTAGTGTCCCCAGTGTTGGCGACGCCCATGCGCTTATGATTACATGTTGCAAATCCATATTGTATCTGCATGTTACATATTTACAGGCAAAATCTGTCTAGCAAGATGTTCAGTCGTAAAAGGTTGACTTTCAATGATATTTGTATTGAATGATGCATGTTGTGTCAGTGTGTCATTTGGAATAATGAGCAATACACTTCCTGTTAACCCAATGACTATTTTAACATGTTAACTGGGGGGCAAATGCCTCCCAGCGAGCTGTTTTGCCCCCTCCCCAGTCAAGACAGTTTGCACACCGTGATGTCATGAATTCCGTATCATTTGTCGCTTGATATGACGTATTGAAATAAAATAAACCATGTTATTTTTTCATAAATGTGTTAATAAATTCATAAAAAATACAATGATAAATTCCATGGCATACCCAATTGTTAGTATTTTACAACGAAAATAAGTATCATTGCATTATTCCCGAAATATCATGAATTTTAAACCTATTTCTTGCGGGGGCAGATTCTGCCCCTGGTAGTTTTTTCGCTTGCCGCTTCTAAACCGTTTGGCCTAGCGTCTTGGAACCTTGTGACTTTTCCTAAAACTGAATTACGCGTCTTGTGTTCAAATTTTGAAGAAAAATGTGCTCAGCAGAGGTGGTGCCAGGCTCATGTTTTTGAGAGGCTGTTACGAATGCAGTTGTGTGGCGCATACTTCCTTCGTAGTTAGCGGTGTAATAATAGGTGGGTCAGGAATGATGTTACTGGAACATGCATCGTAAATACTTGGATTGTAATATTTGGGGCAGAGGCACACTCAGGTGCATAAAATGGGAGGCAATACCCACCATCAAATTAGGTCTAACTTCAAATTAGTAAGATTGTAAAAGGAGTTAGGCATATAGTGCCCCCACGATGTTTACCTGTATCCACCTATGCGCAATATATTACATTTAACAAGCTACAGCAAAAAAAGACCCCATGTGACGTTCATATCGTCCCAAATAATCACAAACAGCAAAACAAAATCAGAAAATCCACCTATTTTATATCCCCCGAATATGCCTATGATTTGTTATCTTGGTACTTGTCCCTTTAATATGTAAAAAACAAGTACATCGGAAGCTCTAAAACGTTTTGGGCATGCAAATCGGTCAAACCACATTGCCGCAATGACCTTGAAAAAAAAATTGTGGCCCCTGGCTCTCCATTTTTTTAAATTAATTTGGGTTTCCAAAAAATGATACATTTTAACGGTGCATCGAATGGAATTCGTCCCATCGAAATCGACCGAGCGGTTCTCGAGATCTCTGGTGGAAGGGGGGGGGGGAAGAACCTGCCTCCGTACGTTAACGTAATCTAGCCGCCGCAAGGCATATTGGTTAAATGCTACTGAACAATTGCTCATTAACGGCAGAGTAGGGAAGATCAGGGTTGTTGAACGAACCAGGAACGTCGACACAAAATTTTGAGTGGATGGGTGGGGAGGGGGGACAACCAGGTGGTTGTCACCCACTCCCATAGAGTTGTATTACAATCCTGCTTATCTTGGGGCCCGAAGTGATCCCCCTCGGTTAGCGACGTCCATGGTTAGGACACATGATATATTTCCATAATGCTCGGCGCTTAGGCAACCAAAGGAGGCCTTCAGACCTACAGAGAGCCCATCATGCCGACCGAGGGTCCCCTCAGACCGACAGAGGGAACCTCAAGTCGATCAAGGGCCCCTCTCACCGACCGTGGGCCCCTCAGGCGTAATGAGGGCCTCAAAGGTCTACTGAGGCCCTCAGGTCTTCTGATGGCCCGTTCTAACCGATAGAGACCCACTCAGACCGAAAGAAGACCCCGATCAGACCGACAGAGGGCTCCTCAGATCGACAGAGGGCCCCTCAGACCGAAAGAGGGCCCCTCAGGCCAACAGAGGGCCCCTTGAACGAAAGGCAAGGTAGCCCCTCAACCCAAGGGGATACCTGCGGGTGTCCAGGGTGCGCCTCGGATACGCCCTTGATGCAATACCAAGAGCAAAAATAAATCCAGAGATGATTTAACTCCATGAGACATGTGAATATGACATGGGTCTCATACTGCCACACAAAAGGGTTTGACAAATACGATCACAACTGGTAAGATAGCAATGATTTGAGAATGTCCTTTACCAGTAAGACACCGTATTTGGCGATGAACGAGTGAGCGTGAAGGAAATGCATGGTATAGTGAATATTTCACCTTTCTAAAAGTTGGGGCATTCCATGACCAAGCCATAACACCCTAATTCTCAGATTTCGATTGAACTGCGTTTTGGGGGTTATCTGGGCCGTAGATTCACGTTGTGAAATTTTCAGCCCCATCCGTCAAATGGTTTTCGAGTTTTAGCCTCAGGCATTATTCGATTTGGCTAAAACCTTCAATATTCAGCGGACGATATCTTCCATATTAATTATGGGAGTCATATAAAACTATACATCATAAGGATCATCATAAGCCATAAATTCATGTCATGTAACATTTTTTTGTAATGTTAAAACACGATTTTAAGTAAAATCACGCTGTCTTATAATGTGGCCACTACACAAGGACGCAGGAACCGGGGGGGGGGGCAGAGGGGGCAGCGGCCCCCAACTTTTTTCGAGGAGGGGCGTCCGCCCCCGCCCCCAACTTTTCTGAGGATCCATACCTTCTGTTTACGGTTTTTCTGCATTAAATTCCAAAGTCCCTCTGCCTTGAAAAGCTTCAATCATCCATCTCAATTTCGTGGATCGCCGCTTCCAACAAAGTACTTGTTGATCAACTTAAACGCTCTTGCACAATGTACATATGGTACGGTCTCCTCTTTTCCTTACTGTCCCTATCTCTCCATTAGCTTTTCTACTATCAGTACTAATTCTTCGATCGGCTTTTAAGCATTTTATCAGGAAGGTTTTTACCTGTCACATCTGCGTGAAGAAAATCAAACACTATTTTCGTGCTTCTAACGATTCATCATCTCCAGGATCCCGTAATACCTCGTTCAATCCTACCCATCCTCCCGCTTCTCCTAAGTCGATCTCAAATTCTCAACTTATCGCGAAGCTTTAATGACGTTACCACTCGTACCGTCACAATTCTTTTAGAGTTTTAACACTGGTGATTACAGTTCTTCCACCGATTTCGGCAATGACGATGCTTGATTTTTGCCTCCTACGATCCTATCTTCTGTTCTCTCTCTTTTTTAATAATCTTTCAACAACATATCCCACCTTGCGTCTCGTCAATTTCTTTCTAAACGCTAAACAAGCACAGTTTTGAATTTTTCTCGTGGTAACAAAACTTCTAGTTAAATAACCCATAATGAGATAGTCCACCCTCTTTAATCCACACATATCCTGTCTTTCCTTTTTCACCTTTGTTTTGTTAGCCTTGACATCAACAACTTCCGTTTTCCACCCACGATTTTTTCCCTCAACATTATGTATTTGCTTCTTTTTCTTCCATCCGAGGTCTCTCACTCTCCCTTATCAACGGCCCGCTAAATATCTTCTTCTCCATCCCGCATTATATCACCTAATGTGTTTCCCATACAATTTGATATTAGACCTATACCAGTGAATCGTCAAGCCATAACAAACAATTTCTAAAGGGAGCGCTTGATTTGGGTGCCCCATTAAGAAATTAAGGAGCATGGTGCTCCGGTGCCGCGCCCGTCCGCCCCTCTTATGATTCTCCTCGCAGTGGAATACGCATCCGATATTCAGCCGAATTCTCTTCTGGATTCCATGTTATCATCGGCCATTCTCTTACAGACTCAGGAGCCATTTTCTTTCATTAAGGTGATCCCTTCTGAGGATTGGAGTGGAGGTCTATTCTCTCTCCCGAGGTGCACCAACCAATCTCTGAACCGTCTGTTAACCTCTCGATAGAATCTCAGTCTAAAATGAATACCCTCCTCGGCATCTACACTGTGGTACTATTGTTCCGAATAAATCCGGTAGTATGGCTTAGACATGTTCTCGACGAGACAACGTCTCCCTAACTTTGCTGCCATCGTCTCTACTCTTTTTTGGATTAGATCCCATTCAGACCTTAGACCTGGAGGTTCAAACCTTTCTAGGTTGGATCTAAACCTGTCTACCTCGTGAATGATGATTCTAAGTCGCCTTGATGAGGACGACCAACACAATGGCGTTAAAATTATTGCTTATCTTTTTTAGGTAAAAAGTTTATTTTGTTGGAAAAAAATAACAAACTGGCCTTTGATCCTTTGATGAGCTCTGGGGCCTTAAACTATCTTTGGATTTTTTTCCCTCACTTCTCACGTCCTTTGACCTTTATTCTGTGACCTGAATAAAGGTCAAAGGACCTGGACCTGCGTTTAACCTGGTTCATAGCGTGAATAATGATTCAAAGCGCCTTGTATTGGACGACGCAACACGATGACGTCAAAATTATTGCCTTATCTTTATGAGGTTCAAAAAGTTATTTGTGAGAAGAAGAAAAAATGATTTTGGGAAAATAGACTTTTGACCTTTGATGATCCTCTGGAGCCTCAAACCTGAAAATAAAACTGAAAATTGAGGACCACGCTGGGCGATTGCTATTTCTCAATAATTTGGTTTTCTAGGCTATCAAAGTTCGCGTGATTTTTGGTGTTTTCTGGAGCAAAGCCTAAAAGTGAAAAATCTGACCTAATGATGACTCTGATAATCCTCAAAATTGAACTTTTGGAAGAAAACGGACTTGTTTTTTTTGATTTTTTTTTGCCGAGCCTTTGACAGTGTTCCCCTCCCCGGCAGGCAAAGGTGGCGCCGAAGCACCGGCACGGCGCGGTTAATACACGCAATTAACAGTCGATAAATCGATACCTATGATACTTAGTATCCGAGCATTTGGTTAGATGATTAAGTATCATCGTCTTAGACATGTGTAGGTATCCAGGCTAAGACTATAATGACGGATGACCTTCAATCAGGTCAAAGTCATCCGAGGTCATGCGAGGTCCAACTGCCGTTAGCGGTCATTTGCGTTGTAATGCATATTTATGTTTTTTGCGTCCAGAGCGTGAAAAATGACATAAAACAATATTAGTTTCAAATAGCTCATAGTATAGAGCAAAAACGAAATAGCATTTTATATGCATGGTAATGCCGCGGAAAGTGGTCGATTTTGGTCTTTGAAAGTCATAGATTATTGTCAGTCAATTGTAATGGCATCAACACATTTAACAACACATTTGACGAGTATACATCGTACACGTCAAATCTCGTCAAATTTCTTCAAATTTCATCATCTGATGAAATTTCTTCAAATTTTCATCATCTGATGGCGTTTCTTCTATGATGGAATATATATTTTTAGCAACCTTTTGAGCAGGTTCCTTCCGTGATGACTAGCCTTTATTTGTATAATATTCAAAATGTCAATTTATTTACTCATGCTAAATCAAAACATCGCAGATAGTAGTTTGGTAGCCGAGTCATTGTCCCAGCCAATTCAATATCTGCATAATTACCTGTATGTCGCGCCGTCGGGCCCGAGTTCTTACGTGTGCTGCTGTAAATAGGTCACTACATGACGCTCAATAAGTGACGTAAGTTATCGGGCGAGAAATTCTAAGTGTATCAGGATGATTCCTGCGAGGCTGTTTGTACCTCGTTGGCAAGGCTAAGATCCTGCCCCTCTCCAACTTGAACCATACTTCCTTGCGTCCCTGCCACTACAAATTGTGATATTTTTCCTTGCCAGCATTGACTTCAATATAAGCATTGCCTTCGATAGAACAAATATTGAAGATAGACTTTTCACTAAATGTTTTATTTATATTTTTTAATTTGGAAAAGTAATGATAACGAGCACGCATTTGATGATAACTTTGCACGTTAAAGGAAATAGTTCACCTTCAACATGGGTTTTGAACTGAGATAGCAGTTTTGTAGCCCGTGTTAAAGGGACTGTCCCACCTTAACATAAGATTTGAGTTGAAATAGCCATTTTGCGTGCTCGGCATTTTAAATTATGTTTGGTATAAGTTAAAACAACTACTGGAGGCTTCGACATCACAGAGAAATTCGAGTTTGATTTTGGCAATCTGTAACATCGCCAGCCCCCAAATGTATTTTGAATGGTGGCCGTGGAGCCCGATGTCGTAGTCTCTCTTTGCTAATATGTTGAATTAGCAGTCGACCTTGTTTTAAAACCTTTGGCCATAGATTAGCCCATAACACTCAGATCTAACTTATAAACAGCGTGAAGGTTTCTTTTTTCCGGCCAAAATCCTTCATGGTGAGTTATGACGTCAATCCGCCCAAATATTAAAACTGTTTTTTTAATGAAATTGAGCACTGTTAGTTGAAGAAACAAAATGTCCATAATCGTGTTCAGCAGCATTCACTTCATATTTTGCACCAAACGACGTACATTTGACACATTTTTTGAAGGTTGGGACAACAAATGGGCCGTAACGACCACTGGGTACACTGCACCCAGTAAAATGCAAAGGCCCAAATTGACTGGGTAATGTACCCAGTAAAAATTGAAGAACATGAATTTATTTTAGTTTTAGATGTGTGGAGAAGTCAATAGGGGATGCACAAGTCATTTTTTTTTTCAAACTATTGTATTTTGAAGTAAGAAAAAAAAAACAAAGAAACTTTAAATTTAGTTACAATCAGGCGGAAGTTGCATTTCACTTTGCATTGGTAAAGAATGTGCTGGATTAAAATTTCAAAAATGTAAAGACTGACTTAACTATTTTCAAACCTACCATGCTGGGCCGACAATGGCTTGAGGTTCGGCTATTTGGCTTCCTTTGATATTGTGCCATAGAGTACTCAATACACGTTTTTTATAGAATGTCATGCAATTTCTGATGATCTGTATATTCGGGGTGCAGCATGTAAAGAATAGGTACCTATCTTTCAAAATAAGCAGCCATGAGCCATGGTCCATGGTGGATATTGGAGGCAAATGCATTTTCCCAGACCAGTTTCGTCTCAAAAATAAAAAGTACTTGTTTGTTCGTATATGGTCAAAAAGTTAAAAAATGACGTCATAAGATCCTTACACTTCGGAAGCCATCACCCATTCAAAATAAGAGATATTCAATATTGTTTTGAAATTTGGTTTGAGCTTCGTCCATACTAAGTTCTCTCAAATGTATTCCGTTTTTTTAACATCTTTGAAAGTTTTTATTTTGGAGATTTTTTGTTTGTCAAAAACCCAAAAGTTTGCGAATGAAATGAGGCTGCCATTTGAACGATTTTTTTTTTTTTTTTTACAATTTGCTTTAACACTCTATTTTCTACGATCTTTCCAATATTTGCCGCTTTTTACCAACATGACGTCACTTCAACATCATTATCTCCAAAAATACTACATCAATTTTGATAACAATTTCACAGGATACGTACCTATATTTGTTGTAAACTCAGCTGCTAAAACTTTCAGCTGGATGCGCTTAATGTGTAACAAGTTATAAAAAAAACTCAGAGGGGGCTGTCACGCTTAGACGAGCTCACGTAAGACGAGGGTTAAAATAAGCATTTAAAGGTGAAAAATACTTTTGAGGAAAACATCTGAATTGATCAAATCAGTAATTTCAGTCATCTTCTCGTCCTTTAATTACTAAATTTGATTGTTGATATTTCATGTGATTCTGGTGGTTGGTGACTCGCCGTCGTGGTCGCCGTTCGCGGTTCACGCTCAAGCCGGTCCAGAAATCAAAGACAGCTAGTTTGAGACGTTACCAAAATTAGTGCTTAGCGCCCGTGAAATCGCAAACAAAATTGGGAATCCGATTACTATTGCTTTTTGCAATCGCTATGCATGCATCCAGACGCTAAGCCAACTTGAACAACACGGTGGAGCACCTCGATCATTTGGTGTTCGAGAGCCAGAAGCGAAGCGACGCGGTTCACGTCTACGGAGAGATATCCAAGGCAGACTCACTGAAGCCAGAAAACCCAACGTAGCAGAGACCTCCGAGCTTGACATCGCTGCAGGCTCAGGATACAAAAATGGCAGAAGTAAGAAATTGATAAGATCTCACCGAATACGAGAGGTTTAGCTCATATTCAAACCTATAGTGCAATAACATGAAAATACGGCATTGGGCGTTGTAATACATGTTTATCGTTCTTTATTGTCTAGAGCGCGATAATAACCGTTCATTAGAACATTGTGGGTTTCAATAGAGGTCGAAGAAATAAGGTAGAAAACGGAAACTGACATATGTTACTGCATAGCAATAACCGTGGAAAGTGAGTCGATTTTATGATCTTTGAAAGGATCATAAGTCAGTAATAGCTCTACTGGTTATCAACTTAAAATTTGGTTACACGTACCATACATCGAACAAAGTTTCTACCAACATAATTCCGTTTTTGAAACATCTGAAAAGCTTCTGATTTTTTTCTCATAACAATAATCAGAAGAAAACGTGAGACTTTCATTAAAGCCGATCAATTGTCAGATAAAAATCACGATCTCAATAAAGCAGCAGTGAAACGGCAGCGTGTCAAGTTTCCAAAGCGATTGGTGGCCAAACAGGGGACGAGAACGGAGAACAACGGGGGCCCCATGGCTTCACATAACGACTGAAAATAACACATTACTTTATATATTATCTAAAAATATAAAATAAAAGTACAAAGTAACTTGTTTCATAAAACTTATTGATAGAATAAACATCACATTGAGTTTACCTTCTGTAGAGGTACGCCCAAAAATCAAATCGTTTGGCAGAGCCTCCGACACGCAAAGGTGACCCGCTGGCACTGGAGCCGTGAGCGCCCGGTATGCCAACTATAACAACATGAAGGCAATTTGATGAGACATGTGACCAATCGCAATTAATGGAGACCGACAGCCCATCAGTTTCAATGATGCAGCTGTATACCTAGTAGACTTAAAAACTATACAAGTGAAATAGAAAAGGTAAAAACTCGAGCCAACTATATATATATAATATATATATTTTTTTGGGGGGGATATATAGGACAGGACTAAAAAACTGCTTCTCAGAAAGTGTACCCATAATTTGAGAACGTGGTTACGCCCCTGGTGGCTGTTCCTTGTCCCCCGTTCCCGGCGGAAAACACATCCCACGCCACCCCCTTCCGCCGCTGCCGCCGCCGCTGCGATAGGACCGGCGCAACGACCGAGCAGCAGCGGCGCGGCAGGGACCAGGGGCAAGCCACAAGGCGTCCGGTGTTGAGCTGAGCCGCTGGAGGGCCCCCCCCCCCCGGGGGGGCGCACAGTGTCGCCACTCGCCTCAGACCGGCCTGGCAGTCAGCGCGAGCCATGGTGAGGCGAGGCGTGCGAGCGTGGACGGCAGTGGCGGTGTGGATGCTGGCCGTGCTCGTGGTGCATGGTGGAAGGTATCCGCTGGCGTGTGGTATTCAGTGCTGTAAATACTTGCCACATTGCCACGGAGCGACAACGATGAAATGCCATTGTCCGAACACCAGCACGGTAAGTGCAGAACAGAGTGATATCGTCGGCACAGTTTTCTGTGATCCATGTCAAGGGAGATAAACTACGGGAGATGGAGCTCCCTCCGGACATATTTGCGATAAAGTATGGGTCGAGCTAACGAGCGATTTCATGTCACGTTTGTAGACAAGGGGGACTCACTCCGGCACTTTCAGCATTACAAATGAGGGTCCTATCTAATACCAGCCTCTGATTGGTCGTGACGTCAGCGGCACATGAGTTTTGCCAGCCGGCATGATCAGCGTGCAAAATCCCATTGATGACCCCCACTCTAACTCGAAAACTAAAACGGCTAGAAGGACACACAAAACAGCTTTCGAAAGCTCTCTACAAAGCCATTCGAAGTTATCTCGGTATTATTTTCGCAGGCCAATATTGAGGTCAACAGAGGTCATCAAGGGTCACATTTTCTGCAAGGAGAACTTTGCTCTAAAAACCCCAAAATATCTCGGAAACTATGAGAGCTAATTAGAAACGGAAAAAACGAAAGCTCATGACAATTTAAATTCCTAATATCCGCTTAACTCAAATTTAAGCTCACCTTAACAGTTTAGGCTCCAGAAGTCACTTAAGTTCACGAGGACATTTTTCCCAAGAAAGCTTTCATTAATAACTTATAGTCGAGACAAAGTATGAATAGCGACCTCGTTAGGTCAACTTCAAAATTTGACCTTAGGTGTCAAGATCCTTTGATGACCCAGGTAGTTAATGTTGCAGCGACGCGACTTGAGGAGACAAACACAACTGGTAACATTTGCACGTCTCAATCTTTATTATATCAATATTTATTGTCAAAAAAGTGATAATGACCTGAGATGATCTCAGCCGACCTTGTAGATGTCACTGAGCAACAATATTACAGCTGCATCATTAATAATGAGCTAAAATA
>VOPJ01011267.1:0-34246 GCA_014673585.1 Semibalanus balanoides
AGCCCCCCCCCCCCACCCCAGTAAGTCGCGTTACAAAATATACCCCAGTAACTTGCGGGTTAACCTGTTTAACCTGTTGAGAGGGTCGTTGAGCCTCGCTCCGGGATTAGCTAGGTCGTAAAATGCAAGGAGATGTGTGACTTTTTTACATGGTAGTCTGACTTTATGGCAGAGTGAAACTCGCGTTTCCAGAGTCCAAATTTATATCAGTGGTACATGTGTGGCTTAACACTTATGATAGGTATTTAGCGTGACATGTCATGCAAGAAGAAAACAGTTAACTGGTAGTTTCCATCAGAGTAATTCTTACGTTTCTTTGTCTTTGTGTGATAGGTTTGCCTCTTTTCTTGCCCATCCAGGGGTTTTCCTTTTAACAGGCCCTGGTACGATTTAATCATGGTTTTGAGCTATCACCGTCAAACTAGGTGGATTTCTGTTATTTATTGTTGATTGCTCGAAGATAAAATGCTGAATTCGTTTTAAGTCCATTGCTCAACGAGTAATTTCAATGTCACAGCAAGAGTCAATCGTTGGTGACCGCACTTGTGGAAACGTTCACCAGTATAACAGCGAGGGGGTTTCGCACACGGATGCGAAAGTGGCTGGCAGTGGGTAAATGAATGTGATGTGGCGAGTGACTCGATGTTTTACTCCTTTTAATAGCGCAATACTTGTGTATTTTTATTCTTTATTTTTAAGTGTATTACTGCAATATGTGTTTGTAAAATGACTCTTGAGCTGAAAAGCCGTGTTCCTACAGATGCCATATGAATACATGATG
This sequence comes from Semibalanus balanoides, assembly GCA_014673585.1. Classification (NCBI taxonomy): domain Eukaryota; kingdom Metazoa; phylum Arthropoda; class Thecostraca; order Balanomorpha; family Balanidae; genus Semibalanus; species Semibalanus balanoides. Next base: position 782 of record VOPJ01011267.1, read on the forward strand.
AGCGTCGCTACCATATTAAAAGAGGGTCCACTTCCAGGGGGACTCTATACCGAAAGGGGGGCGCCCCGGTCTATAGAGGAGCGCAGACACAATCAACTTGCTGGATTTCACTCAGGTAAACTTGGATTTTGTAGCCACTTTTTAAAAATATATTTTTTGCCATTTCTGGGGTAAAACAAAAAAATCACAAATCCGACATCGCCAATTTGTAGCTCTCATTATTTGAAATTTGCATCTGTTCTTTGATTGCATTTGCATATTATATTGCCTTTGTAGGGTCTGTTAAAGTTTAGCTGATTTATGTGTAAAAACCGTGTGTACTGACGTCACTAAATTTGCTATACCTAACTCAAAAATGAATTGACGAAATTGCTTTTTTTTTGCACAGAAGACATAAAATTGATGTAGGATAGGGTACTCAAAGTTTCATGTTGATAGCACATATCGTTTTTGAGTTATAGCGAAAAACGGCAGGGGTCGCTAAACGTCCCCCAGTCAATGCCGGGTTAAGGTGCAATAAAGCGTGTTTTACTGACAAAATTACCAGTTATATTAAATATATTAAACTGCATATGAGAAAACGTCAACATAACACTCGCGCTGGACGAAAGGGGGTGGGTGAAATCCACCCACCCAAATTTATGTTTGCGAATAGCTCCTGATTTCCACCGGTGTACCAGCTCAACAGTAAAAAGGTTGCGGCATATGAAGGAATACAACTATAAGCCAGCTGAAACGTTTTGAGTTATTGGACATCAAAGTAACTCAACTACAAAATGTCTTGAACAATGACCGTAACTAAATGGTAGTATGAAAATGACATGAGGTCGAACATTCAATTTATATTCTCACTATTGTATCATGAGATTTTCCAACAAATCATTAGAGCCAATTTTGTGTGTATATACAATATACATGCAATGTCCGAGTTTCTAGAAATGTAAAGACCATGGAGCGCGTAAGGAAGCAAAACGTAATATATTTTACCTTATTGTACCCTTTTTACCTGGAAGATATTGACCTTAGGGTCAAATTTTTTAAACAAAAGAGAGTGCCCTACTGAAACTCCTCACACTTAAAAAATTAAATTATTGTTTAGCACTTACAAGGGACAGAGATCAATAGAGGAAGGGGAAGCTGCCATCCTCCAGTGAGTGTAATTCTCAGAGGACGTCTAGGGTGGTTATTAACACCCTTCCTTGAAGATGCACGGAGACGGAATGTTGTTACAAATCATATGTAAAGATAAAAAAGGCTCGACAATCATTGCCAGATGAGACCTCCTTCGACGGCCAGCATTCTTTGCGTTTGCTGCGCCTGATGCTAGTGGCTGGAATGGATATACGAGGCCACAGTCGGCGGGCGGCGGGTAGGCGGAATGGGGGGGGGGGCAACGTCCTTCATCCGTGCCAATGGGAGGGAGCCGGGCGTGCTGGGGACCCCGGGCTAGCCACCGACTATATAAGCGGTGTCAGCGTCTCACAAGTTAACAAGCTCCTTGGTTTCACAGCCCGCACCTCTCCCTCCTCTCTCTCTCTGGTGAGTTGTGATATTCCGTGGCAATATTTCTTACAAATGTCATCCAAACGCTTGACATAAATGTACATAATCTGAATTAATTTTGTTCATGCAGAGTTAAACATGTGGAGCATTAAAAGTTCAAAATTTCATAATACAAACGCAAACTGTAATTTCCTATTTTGGTTGCTTTAACAAAAGTGTCTTCCTGTTCTGCTTTTGTTTCTTCCTCTCTCACCATAAATACAAACAGGCAGTAGCGAAAATTCGTCAAACATGTCCTAGTGCAATATGCCATGCATCGCGCAGCTGAATTATTTGTCAATTGACCTATGTCCTTCTTCTCTGTCGCGGCAGCCAAGATGCCTTTCTCTCGTGTTGCCGTGGCTCTGGCGGCGTGCTGCTCACCGTGGACGCCATTTCATCCTCGGCACTGCCGGCACGGTCGGCGTCGGCGCCGCCTCGGCCGGCGTGGCGCTGGCCGGCGTCGCTGGTCTGGCGCTGGGCGCCGCGCTCGTCGGAGGTCTGGCGCTGAGTCGGCGCGGCAAGCGCTCCGTGGCCGCCCAGCAGCAGACCGACATGGTGCTCGACATGGTGGCCGCCGCCGACGTCTACGGCTGCGCGCTATCAAGTGGTTCTGCCTGGTGGAGGCGCAGCCGAGCAGCAGCTGACGGCTGAGGACCAGCTTGATCCTGCAGCTGTTCGGCAAAGTCCGCCGGCTGCGCGTCACCGAACAGTGGGTTAGCACGCCCGCGCCAGGCCTACTCTACGCCGCCCTACCTGGGCAGCGCCCAGGGCGCCGACCGCCTGCTCGGCCGTCTTCCCACCTGGTGAGAAAATCGGCTATACGACGCCATGATGGAGTTCGTGGCGGCCCTGCGCTCGTAGAGCCGTCACGTCACGTCACGTCATCGAGCTGTAGCAATTCATCCGTCATCAGTCATCCGCTGTGGCCGGCCGGGCCGTGCCGGACGCCGACCTGCCCCGACTCCGTTCCTGCAGCGCTCTTTCTTCACAATAGCGTGTGCGCCGCGGAATGTGTCCCATCAGGGGCAAAATTCGTGTGCGGCAAGTGTCCTCCGTCGTCTGTGACCGTGGATCCACGCCGTGAAACCTGGAGCTTTGATGGAGCAGCCGGCGGCAGCTTGAGGTGCGGCTTTTTGCACGCCCGGTACTGTAGTCCCCTGTCTTGGCAGTCAGGCCGGTGCCAAGTCCCCCTGGGCAATCACTCGCTCGCTGGACGGCAGAGATGAGTCCAATATTATAAATGTGTATAAGTTATGTATCAGTGTATTATTCGCACTCAATGTGTGTAATCATGTGTTGCCATCAAAGCAGTGCGCTTGTCATTTCATGACATTCTCATTGCTAAATAAACCTCATTTGGTTAAACAAGAATCACTATGGTGTCTGCTGATCATAAGAGGAAACAGAGGAAGAGGAGGCCCCAATAAGTGAAGTCATATGAATAATGCAAGGAGATAAAGCCGATTCGTTCCGCAGTGCTGGAATGACCGGTGACCACATGTTAGCCTTGGCCGATTGATTGGCACGGTCAATTGCACTTCTAGTTAAAATAAATTTAATTCTACTGTCTTTTTGTATTTAGATCTGCATCTCATCAATTCAATAACTAGCACTGCAAGGTAAAATACACAACCCAGCATCCGAAGCAGACAAGCCAACAAAATATAAATCTTAGGAAACGGTTCTTTGTAAGCTAGATGCAGAAACAGTTATTTTCCGCAAATTGTTGCAATAAGAACGTGGTGTACCGCAAGGGTTTGTACTATCGCTATTTTTACGAACCATGGTAAGCGGCGCATTTGATTGTACAAATAAGAACGATCCACAATAGTTTTTGATATCAAGACCAAGTTCGGGTGACTTTCGCGCGCCACGTCATTATGTATATTGCATTGAAGGGAGTGTGCCTACTCTTTTGAAATGTATTTTTTTTTTCTTACGGTAAGACAGGGGGTGGGGGGGGGGGGGTGTTGGTTGATCATTGTTACGATATACAATTCACGTCTGGAAGCCCCTTTAAGTTGAATTTTCCATTTATATTCGTTTGCATTTGTTTTGTTTCAAAACTCATGAGCGATCGCCACTATAAACAGAGTAACGAAGATGTTACCTACAATAGCGCACCAAATTACAATAAACAAATCTATACGTACAATGTAAAATAGTTATCGAGTCTATGTTCAGCAGCTGTTATCAGTGCTCACGAGTTGTTTTATATTGGCCAGCGCTAACAATATATGCTAGCGTTGTAATTTAATGGTAATGCTTCTAGTAGCAAAAGCTCTCTGGTGAATATTGCAAATTTTGTTCTACCAGAATGATCTTGGCGAATTTGAAATATATCAGCAACTATAGTGAATCTGGGGTAATGAAGCACTTGGCTAAATTCAGACAAATCTGTTCTACAGACTATTGTCAACAACTCCACATGACCAATGTAAGTAGGCACACTCCCTTTAACACGCGCTCCGGAGGGCCTCTCAGAATTATATGCCTGAAGGGGGTGGGCTTTGCCCGCTATGGTCTTGAAAACGACGCATCGTAGCGACAGGCAGCAAATAGAAGTTAGATAGCTCGAGACAAGTTTTTTCGAAAGTATTTCGGTCTTTTTTAGGGTCAGGTCAATACAAAGGTCACCCAGAGGTCATCAAATGTCCTATTTTCAAGGTTAAGGACATCGCCCCAGATATCCCCCAATTATCTTGGCAACTAGGATAGCTAGGAACAAACGAAATAAAAGCGATTTGAAAGATCTATAAATTTTAAATTCCATCGTGTCCTCCAATTTGAGCTCGGATGAATATTAAGGCTATAAGAGGTCATCAAAGGTCAAAAAGGCTATTTGTTGCATTTTTTAAATAACTCCAAATACGGATAAAGCAATACGTTTGACGCAATCATGTGGGTCTCGTCCAGGCGTCTCGAATAATTTGCATGTTTATTAGGTTAGGTCATCTAAAAAGGATCTCAGGACATGGTTAAATTTGACCTTGTCCTGAGGTAATTTTTAATAAGACATAACCTAGTAAACATGCAAATTATTTGAAGCGCCTGGACGAGACACACAGGTGATGGCGTCAGATGTATTGCTTTATCCTTATTAGCTACTGCTAAACAGTTATTCACTAAAACAATTTAGCCAAAAATAGACTTTTTGACCTTCGATGTCCGCAAGAGCCTAAACTATTGACTGTTGTTAATTGACTATTGTTGATAAGCTATTGTTCCTAGCTATTTTAGTTCCCGATATAATTGGGGATATCTGAGGAAGTCCTAAACCTGTCAAATTGGACCTTTGATGACCTCTCGTGACCTTGATATTGACCTGAACTAAAAAATACCGCTATACTTTTGAAAAAGCTGTCTAGAGCTATTCTAACACAATTGTTTGCCTGTCACTACACTGGGTGGTTTTCGATATCACAAAATGGCAAAGTCCACCCCCTCCATGGCGTGTAATTATCAGAGGCCATCCAGGGCGCGTGTTAATGCAATATACATAATGACGTGGCGCGTATTTCACCCCAACAGATTGTCTTGGTATCAAAGACTATTGTGTAGTGTTATCGTATCTGTGCAATCGAATGCGTCGCTTATCATGGTCCGTAAAAGAACTAGAGATGGTACAAATCCTTACGGTACACCACGTTTTTTTTTCAGCAATGCGGGAAATAAGTGTTTCTGCATCTAGCTTGTAAAGATCCGTTTCTTAGGATATGTATTATGTTAGGCGTTGGCTAGTCTGCTTCGGATTCTGGGTCGTGTAATTTACCTTGCAGTGCTATTTATTGAATTGGTACAACGCAGCTTTAAAATCTAAAAAGACAGTCGCATTAACATCTCTTAATTCTGCCGGCCAACAGGTATTGCGTGATTGGGTGGTGAGTTCAGGACCTGCGCAACAGGCTGTGCTTAGCGTGGGTTCTGACCTCGGGAAGCCATCCATCAAAATATTTGGACCAAATTGATTTAAAAAACTTATACGTGAGGTGCAATTGACCGTGCCAATCAATCAGCCAAGGCTAACATCGGGTCACCAGTCATTTCGGCACTGTGCAGCGAACCAGCTTCATCTCCTTACATTATTTATATAACTTCACTTATTGGAATCTCCTCTTCCTCGGTTTCCTTTTATGATCAGCAAACACCATAGTGATTCTTTTTTAACCGAATAAGGTTTATTTAGCAATGAGAATGTCATGAAATGACAAGCGCACTGCTTTGGTGGCATACACATGAATAAACACATCCAGCAGATTGTACACTAAGACATAACTTACACACACATTGATAATATTGGAACTCATCTCTGCCGTCCAGCGGCGAGTGACTGCCCAGGAGACTTGGTACCGGCTGACTGCCAAGACAGGGACTTGGTAAACCGGCCTGCCAGCCGCAGCCTCGAGCTGCCGCCCGGCTGCTCAATCAAAGTCTCCAGGTTTCACGCGTGATGTCCACGTCACAGACGACGTAGGAACGACAATTGCCGCACGCGAATTTTGCCCCCTGATGGGACACAATTCGCGCGCACACGCTATGTTGAGGAAAGAGCAGCTGCAGGCGGAGTGAGGTCAGGCGGCGTCCGGCACGGCCCCGGCTCAGCACAGCAGATGACTGATGACGGATGAATGCTACAGCTACGATGACGTGACGTGACGTGACGGCTCTACGAGCGCACGCGCACGTACTCCATCATGGCGTCGTAGCCGATCTCACAGGTGTGGAAGACGGCGAGCAGGCGTCGGCGCCCTGGGCGCTGCCCAGGTAAGCGGCGTAGAAAGTAAGGCCTGGCGGCGGCGTGCTAACCTCTGTTCGGTGAGCGCAGCCGGCGACTTTCCGATTCATTGCAGGATCAGCTGGTCCTCATGCCGTCAGCTGCTGCTCGGGCTGCGCCTCACCAGGCAGACCAGCTTGAGCGCGCAGCCGTAGACGTCGGCGGGCGGGCCACCATGTCGAGCACCATGTCGGTCTGATGCTGGGCGGCCAAGGAGGTTGCCGCGCCGACTCAGCGCCAGACCTCCGACGAGCGCGGCGCCCAGCGCCAGACCAGCGACGCCGGCCAGCGCCACGCCGGCCGAGGCGGCGCCGACGCCGACCGTGCCGGCAGTGCCGAGGATGAAGGTGGCGTCCACGGTGAGCAGCACGGCCGCCAGAGCCACGGCAACACGAGAGAAATGCATCTTGGCTGCCGGATCAATTCAGAGAAAAATGGTCAGGTTTGGTATACATTTCAAACTGTGCGATACTTGGGATTATTGCATGAATAGTGCGAGGCTTTTGCTGCTGCCCTGTTGTTTATATTGCAATGCAAAATAACAATTGAATGCGCTTTTGTAACGCGACCAAAATGAGGCAATTTACAGGCTAAAATATATTATTATAAAAATATATAAACTTGAAATGCTCTCATGCTGAACTTAAGACAGAGTGAATTTTACTTTTAGTGTACATTTTTCAGAAAGTGGTTTGGATATTGACATTTTGTAGAAAATGTTACTACGGAATTCACAACTCACCAGAGAGAGAGGAGGGAAGAGGTGCTGCTTGTGAAACCTAGGAGCTTGTTAACTTGTGAGGACGCTGGCACGGCTTATATATGGTGTCTAGCCGGGTCCAGCGCGGCCGGCTCCTCCCATTGGCAACGATGAAGGACGTTGCCCCCCCCCATTCCGCCTTCCCGCCGCCCGCCAACTGCGGCCTCGTATATACATTCCAGCCACTAGCGACGGGGCAGCATACGCTAAGTACGCTGGATGACGAACTACGAAGGCGGTTTCATCTGTCATTGAATGCTAACTAATATTTTATTGATTGCAAGATATAATTGAGAAAATTATATAATGGATCTTCAAGGGAGGGAGTCACCCCCGCCCTACTTTGCAGAGCATAATCTGCCCCCTTCTTCCGGATTTTCTCAATAACTTGAACACCATGATAGATGTCAAAGCGTGAAACTTACAGTATGTTTTGCAACATCAATTCTACTTCTTTTGACACAATTTCATTTAAATCAATATATGTTTTTGGAGATAATGACATTTAACCCGCGAGTCACTGGAGTCTTTTTTAGGCCTCCCTGAGGAATATCTAAAATATCTAACGAAAAAATGCAGCTATCAACGCCAAGCTTCTAGTACCTGACCGGGCATCTTTTTCACACCCTTTACATTTTTTTTTTAAATTTCGTCTGATTTTTTTTTAGATAAAGCTAAGTTAGTGACGTCACTACACACGATTTCGACATCAAAATCAGCTAAACTTTAGGAGACTGTATGAATGTCATGTAATATACAAAATGGAATTCCGAAAAAAGGAGAAGATAGCAAATGTCAAGGGCTACAATATGGCTATCTCAAGATTTTTTTGAAACAAGTTATTTGTTGACCCTAAAATTCTCCATTTTTTTGTGAAAAAAAACGACCACAAAATCAAAAAATTAAGATATTCAAAAAACCGGAATATATGTGAAAATAAATATAACATATTCAACAACCATACTAAATTTGCAAAATTATATCTGTATTATCGACTGAGTGATGACATCTAAGGTATAGATAACTCGCGACGTCAAATTTTCGAAATGTTCATTTTTTTGTCCTTTTTTGACCAGATACAGTCAAATAAATAGCAGCACTGTATTTCTGAGACAAAATCCGGTCTATAAAAATGTATAGATTTACTGGTATTAATCAATGTTCAAATTTTGACCTTTTGTGACATCACTTTTGACCTTTACTTTGACCTTTCATTCACGTACCTTAAATCAGGTGGTAAAATGAGTATCAATTTCGTGTCCTACACGTAAAATTGGATGTGCAACATGTGTTGCATGACTTTCGTATAATTTGTTGGCATAGTGACTTTATGTGACCTGACCTTGACCATGACATTTTGCCAAAAATCACCGAGTAGCTCATTCTGGATGTGTGTCATACATTTGAGAGCAATCTGGGTGATCATGGTTGCAACCAATTGCTTTGAATGGAAAATATGGTCTATACAATTTTGTCTGTAAATTTTGACCCTTGACCTGATCTGTGACGTCACCACTGACCTCTAGGGCAACACAAATTATGTTACGTCGATGAATTTGCCTGGGCTATCGATGACCGTTTGGTTCAGCGCGATTGTCTGATTGGTTCCGAAGGTACAAGGGGGGGTGGCAACCCCCCCCAGTGACTCGTGTTACAGAAAATACCCCAGTGACTGCCGGCTTAATGACGTCATAACATGCATTTTTGGGGGAAAATGATGGGAAAAACGTTGAAAATCGAGTTTTAAAGCAAAATTTAACTTAAAAACGGTAATAACAAGTATATGAAATTCAGCTCAAAATTGCTATCTCAGATTTAAAGTTTATCGGATTTTGACCCCGCTTTTTTAATATTTTTTCCTTTCCGAAGTTTTTTTATTAAGATATTAAAAAGCGGAATGTTTATGAGATAATTAAGCCATGACAATAACCATTCATTTTTGTACTGGCTTATTGCTTCCTAAGTATAAGTTATCTATGACGTCTTTGAGGTAAGGCTTTTTACTTGTATTGACCAGATACAAACATAAAACCGCCCTTTTTATAAGACGACACTGGTCTAGAAATATGCCTAATATATGTATATATATATATATATATTTATAAATATATATATATATACATATATATATACATACATATATATAAAATATATATACATATATATATATATAATATATATATATATATATATATGCATATTATAACATATATATACATTAGGGTGGTCCTTGATAAAAGGTTAAATTTCAAAATGACATTTTTCAGCTCCTAACCCTTAAATCCGTTGCCATGGCTAAGATAACTATCTTGGTGCATTTTTGTTCAAATCAGACGGCGATTAACCCCTCTAATCGACCTTGAAGTTTTGCCTGTACTGCTCCCCAGACCTAAGTTCGTGAAGTGATTGATAAAATACGGATGTAACGCATATCCTTCTCAATAACATGGTCTCGAACAGGCACGTAGCCAGGATTTTGTCCAAAGGAAAAGAGGAGGGGCTGGCGCCTCGAAAGGACCCTTCCTAAGCGTTAAAAGTCCACCCCCCAAATGGATATAAAAACTATGGATTTCGGCCACTTTATTTGCGATTTTTTCTTCAATTTGCGATGAGCTGGATTAGACCAGGACCCTCAGAGAATTCCATGAACTAGGGAAGTAGGATTTGCAAATTTGCAAATTTGGCATGTTCAGGGGCCTTTCTTATAGAGTTATACATGGGGCGGCTATCCCCATGGCTGGCCGAACACCATGGCTAGTGGGGTGGACTGGACTGGAAAATCTCTAGATCATGGCTGTGGCTATGGCTGTGGCTGCATAGTCTACCTGGGATGTGTTTTTGCAACAATCTTATCAAACCAATCATGGTTAAAAGAAGCCTTGGGATGTTGCCGTAACAGTAGACTGGAAATAAAGACAAAATATAAATTTACAAAAATCCTCACGGCTGGCCATCGGCCAGCCATTGACAAGTGGGAGTGGCTGTGGCTGTGATGCCATGGCTGTGGGGCGGCTTGGCCAAGGCAAAGTGCAGCCATGACGAACTCTACTTTCTTAGCTTGCCAGGAGCCCTTTTGCTCTATTCTGGGACCCCTCCGATCTGCACAGAAAACCTTTTAACTTTCCAGGGGCCATCTGGTCTGTCTAGGGGTCCTCCAGCCTGCTCAGGGGGCGGCCTCCCCGCCCCCTGGCTACGTGCCTGGTCTCGAAGCGGCGATACTTGATCGCTCCATAACAGTACATACCTATACCATCGGCTGGCAACTGACTTCAAAGGAGGGGGTTTTCGAGGAGAAGGTTCTGCCTTCGAAGGAGGAGCCTTCGAGGAAGGAGATGCTCACCATCTACCAGATCGACATTTTTAACAAGATCATCCGAGAGGCGGTCACACTGGTCTCCGATGTGCGTCCTCCGAGCTTGTGCGGCCAAAGCTGGGCGTGGATTCCTGTTCAGTAGCGGAACAACATCGTGGCTAAGATCGTGAAGCTTCACAAGGAGTTCGGCATGTTAAAACAAGAAGAACAAGGGGCGAAAGGAAGCTGCCCAAGTGGAGCGGCAAGAGCCGTACAGGGATTTCGGATATACTACTAGAAGCTCCTGGAGCTCACGCAGTAGTTCATTGGCATCGTCCCGCCCTGAGGATTTCGTTTCCGCGCCACTGGACCAGTGCAACACGCTCGCTAAGGCAATGCATATACGCGCTGAGTGTCTGTATGTTTCGGGAGCAGTCCCAGCTCACGGTGCAAAAGGAAAGCGGCCTCCGGAACATCTGCATCTCCGTCGCCCGCTTCTACGTCAAGGCTCTGTCCGAGGCCCCGATCGCTCTCGTATGGTGGCATACGCTGAGGACAACCCGGCCCTGGGAAAGGCGGCGCTCCACAAGTTCAAGGATCACGTCTGGTATCTGTCGAAGGAGCTGGTGGCCTTGGCCTTGTTTGACTAGAACATCCCGCCGGCGGAGAAGAGCCGCGTCGTGGACTCCGTGCGCAGCCGGCAAAGCGAGAACTCTCCAGCAAAGGGCACGAATCTGCCGACCAGCACCATTGGCAGACCTCGTGTGTGACCAGTGCTCAGAGATCTGGGTCGAGCCGTTTCTTCGAAGAACTCGACATGGAGGACGGCTCCCTCTACGCCGAGCCGAAAACCAGGCTGATACGGGACGTCTTCCGAAAGGCAGTAGCAGCTGTGGCCGGCATCGTAATCGTAAACGACCATGCCGAGCGAGGCGTCGCCCTCATTCAAGGAGTACAGCCAGCATCTGACGCACAGTGAGGAACAGCTTCAGTTTCCCCTCCAGGTCGTCTCGCATCACCGATCCGTGTTCCCGGACTCCCGTAAGCAGACGCTGGCGACCCCGGGAGGGAACCGAGAGACATGAGTGGTCGGCACCCATGAGATCCCGTCACAGAGCGGCAAATACTCCATAGAGGATGGGGACCGGCAGCCGGTGCCCTAGGCTTCCGGGGGTAGAACTTGAAGATCGATGAGAGGGGGTAAACGTTGTCCGATTAGGACAAAAATGCTCCAGGATAGTTTTATCATCCGGGGGTCCAAAGTCATATGGTAGCATGGGCGTGACTTCTCGTACTTGCCCATAGGGTTACATGTTAAAAGGTCACTTTTCAAGACCAAGTTCGAGAGCTTCTTAAATAAATATATCAAATTTGTTATTCATAGAAATAAGGTTTAAGCGCCCCCCATATTTATTTCAGATTTTTGGAATTCAAAAATGTCAAGGCCCAACCAACGGTTCTCGAGTTAATTAGCCAAAGTATGCAATCGCGCCGCCCGCCGACTACTTTTGTGAGTACCAAGATGGCCGCCGTCATAAGACAACAATTCGGCCAATGGGGGTCGCAGGGACATTGCTTACCATTACGCTTATATATGAAGTTTGCTGATCGAAACAAAAGAGCCATACATGTCGCAAGTATGATGCANCCTCCGCGAACGATTCGCACAAAGTAGCGGCAATTCACAGACAGCGCTAGCTCATGACACGCTGTGTACCTGAAATACGGCACCAATACGGCATTGTAAGACACACCGCCGAGCGGGCCGCTCGCTGTCTTACTGCAGGTCACAGTATTGATCACACTGACCTCAGCCGGCTACATATGGTAACTGCACGTGGCAGCTACTGCAGCGCTGCCGGAAGTGTCAGACGTCCTACGTCTTCAGCTGGACAGCGAATGGCTAACTGCCCCGTAACCTGGGTCACCTTCGCAGTGCGACACCATGACGCTTAATCGCCGTTGTCGCCGCTGGCAAAAGTTCCGGTGCTTCAACATTAAAAGCTATAAAACATTTGCCAGGATGGACGGGAGCGGGACGTATGTGGCAAGTAGACTAATGTTACGATTCCTGCGTCGGTGTTTTCGCAGCTCGATCGGCGACTGTCCTCCGCTTGTCTGCGCATCAACGGCAATTAGTTCAGTCAATGAGTCAGCAAAGCTTCCCGTGGCCATGCCATTAGACATCCACAGAGCTGCTTTAGAACAACGTTATCGTGTTATGTATGTGCAACTGGTAAAGACAGAAGAGCACAGGGATAGACAAACATGTGCGCCGTTGGACCCCAGACTCCAGGGACATCTGGCTAGACAAAACATGCATGGCCTCAGGACACCTGGCTAGACAAACATGCATGGCCTCAGGACACCTGGCTAGACAAACATGTATGCTCACAGGACATCTTGCTAGACGAACATGCGTGGCCACAGGACATATGGCCAAACAAACATCTGCAGCACCAGGACACCTGACCAAATAAGGATACATGAACCCGAGTCACCAGGTCAGACAGACAGACCCAGGACACCTGGGCAGACATGAACTCCTCAGGACATCATACCACCCAGACGAACACCCTCGCCGCCCTCATTAAAATAGCGCTTGACCTCGCTCTCTCTCCCCCTGTCCCCTCCATGCCCCTGACACGCCCGGTCTATAATCTGTCTGGCTCGCAGATGGCCGACGGCGCTTCTTCCGGAGCCAGGTGCGTGTGCCGGGCAGACAGACACACATGCAGACAGCACCGCAGCAGAGCGTACGCTGCACCAGACGACCCGGCTGCAGACGGCCGAGTTACGACGGCTCTGCAGGCGGCGTTCATGGCTTGTCCCGCTGTGGGCGGCGGCTGTGGGCGGCGGCGGCGGCGGCGGCGGCTGAGGCTGCGGCCCAGATTCGGTCCACAGCAGGCGGCGGAGAAAACAAATGGATAGAACTTGCTGCAGGGTGACAGGAAGTTTCGCATTTGTGTTATAAAAAGACTCACAGGGGGTAATGTATGCCTGCATATCGAAGCTTTTGAGGGTCTGATTTGATGATTTTTGGGCCGTAAATGCAATATACATATTGAGTAATATTGAACGAATTAGAACATCTCCGAAAGATTGCAACACGTTTCGGTGTATATGTTTCCCAACCATGATAGAGGAACATGATCTCCAAGCGCATTGCTGCAAAGGCGGCGCTGCTGTTATTGCAGAGATAACGTATAAATAAATAAATAAATAGTATCGTGCACAAAGCATGGAACGATTCCATTCCAACAAATACGTGGTCTGATCGCAACCAAATTAGTCCACTTTGAATCTGGATGAAACCCGAACCTTTCAGTTATTCAACTAATCCAATCAAATCCAAACATATTCTGACTAAAAAACAGATAGACGAGGAAATACAATGCAAATAAATTAGTTTTGATCAACTGGCTTGAACGAACTATTTAGCATCGAGTATCGACAGGTAGAAAGCAAAACATATGATTATGCCTTATAGCCGTTTTCACGATGGCCTATTTGGCGCGAAATGTTCTAAAATATGTTTAAACGTTTTAATAGAAGCCGTCTTCACGATGGACTTATTTCCGAGAAATATTTTAACCCTCGCCCTACGGTCCCGAAGGGCGAGGGTTAAAACATTTTTTTTTTCGCAAATTAGTCCATCGTGAAAGCGGCTACTGCTAAAACATTTTAAAACATTTTAAAATGTTTTAAAACAGTTCGCGCTAAATAAACTATCGTGCAAACGGCTAATGTATTAACTTAAATTATCCCTTTTGACCGTCAAATAATTAAATACACTAATGCAAATTATAATTCAATTAAATTCAGATCAAAATACTTGCCACACCACCAAGCATTCTGAGATAAGCACGGACACAGGCAAATGGTCGGATTAGATTAATTGCTAGATCCGATCCGCTCCGTACCCTGCTTTCTAGGTCATGCATGACTGCTTTGAATGTCCATCGAACTAATACATCTGCCATGTGTGCCCTTCGGATAATTTGATGCCGATCCTGATCCTGATCTATGATGACGAGCACGGAAGGAAATGTCTGAAGTAGAAACTGGAGTAACATGTTATGCATGTTTCTTCAGCAGACGTGAATGTCATTGTGAACTTAAGTACTGAATGCATATATTTCATTTGACCTGCACGCTTCAGCTCTATTTCCTCCGCCTGTCCCATTCCCACATCCCTCACATCGTGCGAATTCCTAGAGCTCGCTCAGGCGCATGTCATGACTCACGTCTCACAATCACTCATTTTAATTCACAGCGCGCTTCCATCGCCTGTGGATATGTCTCCACGCGCCTCAGTTTCCTGGGCCCATTCATTCCGCCTCCTGCCGCGGGGCCCAACCCACTGAGGCCGGGTGGGCACGAGCGGCGACCGACGCGCGCGTTCAATGCCAGCCACGCGGCCAAGGCGTGTGGCCCGCGGCGGGGTCAGCTCGGGTCACTGCCGGGTCGCGACGGCCTCCAGACAGGGCCTGCGGGAGCTGGGGCCCGGCAGGAGCAGTAGACTGCAGCCATGGCATGAGTGAGCACTGCAGACCGGTAGTACTATCAGTATGAGTCAGACGGTACGGTCTCACTCTCGCTGGGCAGAGGAGGGCAGGACTCGGCCGAGTCCAGGGTCGCCTGCTGGCCACTGCAGCTGGTGAGGGTCCGCGCCTCCAGACACCAGGCTGGACCGACGATCCCACAGCGACGGATTTGAACATGATTCAATTCCGATGTGTTCTCACTTTACTTTGCCACGAGCAGAGCTGTGCGACGATGTTTCAGGCTTTGATTTCAAGTCGCTGTTTCATAAAACGATCGTTACAGCTATTGATCAGGGAGTAATTACACTTCAACAAATTTATGCAATGTTTTCTGCCAGACACGAAAGAAAGCAATGCGCAGACTAATAAACTATATGCAGTACGGTTTCTATGTTTCTAATGAACACTATGGCGACGCCACACTGGCCATTCGGCGCACGGAGGCCGCGATATCGCTGCGACTTTCTGCGCATATTCAGCGACTTTCAGCGTCTGCATCAGCCGAAACGATGAAAAACGCAATCACGCACCGACTGTGCCCACTGGCGGAATGGTTGAATAAAGCTGGTCTGTACGAGCTTATTCCGCGACTGAACGCCAGTGCGCAAACTGTCATACTGATCCGATCGGTGTATAGCCAGGAGTATGTTTGGATGGGTGGGTGGAGTGGGGATGGTGGAAGATGTTTTCTTTTTTCCTCCCGTAGCAATTGGCCATATTTTGGGACGAGGAGAGAAATTTACTAGTATTGAGCTATTTAGTTTAACGTTACGGTAAGCCGCTAATAACCTTTCCGGCGCAAGGGGCAAAGAAAGGACAAAAATGTTTACTTTAAGCCGGCTAATATTTTCCGGCGCAAGAGCAAAAGAAAGGCAAAAGATTACGTTAAGCCGGCTCATGTTTGTCCGTAAAGAAGAGGGAAGCCGAAAGAGGGAGACACATATATATCGTACAGACATGACATACAGGAGTCGAATACACTAAGAATAAGTAGTAAATATACAAGTACATATACACAGATAAACACATACCCCCATACTGTATATGAAGCCCATAATACACATACACACGCACACTTTCATAGCACATAATACTTGTATAAATAAAGTTGGGAAGAGGAACAGTTCCGCTTCCAGGCTTACAATCCAGCTGCGAACGTTAAGACCTCTAATCACCAATCCTGTCCAACAGATGAGAAACTGGCAACTGGAAATTACGAGCATCATGGGAATTTGTGCATTGCGTGGAAGACCTTATAGGTACTATATGAAAACAGGACTGTATATATTTGTTGTTGTCATTAGGCACTGCCTAATACCAACAGCCAATTGCCAACAACCCGATCGTCGGTGCCCGCATTGGGTGCAGAAAACTCTATCTCTCCTAAAAAAAATAGCGCCCTGCGGAAATAGGCAATATCGACGTTGAAAATGGTCCTGTGAAACATTTAGATAAATGCTGATACATCAACCTAAGACAGATCCTATGGAGAGAAAACAAGAGCAGCATCTTTTCATTCAGCCAAGTAGGTATTCAAGGTAAGCAAAGCTGGCTGTTACATTCAGCAGTCTGATTCAAGGCTGAGCGCAACACACCTGTACAGGGGCGTAGGAACTCATTTAAAGTTGGGGGGGGGAAATTAATTTTGAAGTTGATTCTTTCCTTGCAACGTCCATAGGCGTTATGTTAAAATCCGACAATGTTGGGGGGGCAGTTGCCCCCCACCCCCTGGCCCATAGGCTCCTACGCCTATGCACCTGTATGCGCGCTGTGTGCAGTGTAGTGCAAATGCTTTGTCCACTTCATCGACACCACCCGATGTCGATTCGATGCGCCCGGCGAATGAATCATTCATGAAAATGGCTGGTGCAGTCCTTTCAGTGCACTATTTGAATCAACCCTTAATATTTATGGGGCAATGTTTGTGTTCGTCTGCTGGAAGCTAGCTTTGAAAGTATTCTTAAAAAGTTTGATAAGAGTTGGAGAAAGTTTAGCAGCTTGTTCATTGAAAGGAGGTTGTTCAAAATGATCATTTGTGCTAAAAGAATAAAATATTATATCTTTTAGCACAAATGATCATTTTGAACAACCTCCTTACTATTCTTAAAAAGCCTTGCTTAAGCGCACCCATTTAATTCAAAGTCAACATTGTCCAAATGTAGGTACTAGGTGCTGTCTGTCGGTGCTGCCCACAGTGAAATCTAATGAAACTAGTTATGCCCTCGCTCCTGTACCGGGTGCGAGTGCTATAGTAATTGCATTGAATTCCACTGCGTGCAGCACCGACAGACAGAGACAGAGACCTTTCAGGAGTGTCGATGAAGTGGACAGATGATTTGTATTGCACTGTACACTTACATCTGTACATAAGACTGTATGCATATGTTGGACATCGCATCTGTCGACTGCAGGCACATAGTAAGGGTTGTTCTCAGGGGGTGGGGCACGTCGGTAAAAATATGATTTTATTCGTTATGAGGGTTCTTCTCATGGGGTGGGGGCACATCAGGAAAAATATGATTTTGCTCCTTAGCCATATGTTGTTGACCGGGGGGGAGTTCGGGTCGTCAGATAATTATATTCTATCATAGTATAAACTGATTTTGCTCAGAGGGGGTTATGGCCCCCTGCCCCTGGCTACGTCTCTAGTAGACTGACTGTATGCATTGCGTACCTTGTGACATCGCAAAAGTGGACGTGAAAAGAAACAGCAATCTGGAAAACTTTTGAATAACTTCATATGATACATCTGCAATCTACACAAGCAAAAAAGTGAGTTAACCCTCGCCTTGCAGGGGGCTGACAGATGCCCCTGAGGCTCTTCTAGAATAACTTTGTACACATGCTGTGTATCTTGCCGTGTTTTTTCTGAGTTAACAACAATTACACATGTCACATATCCTTTACATTTTTATCAAAAATGGTCAAGCAGTTGGGAAATAATAACGTTTTAATGACATCATATTGGTAGGAAACGGCAAATAATTGAAAAATCGTAAACAAATATAATTTTGCAGCAAATTTCAAATAGAAAATTGAAATGACATAAATGACATTTTCTATATACTGGTTATATCGGAACTGCAAAAATTGTGGTGATTGGCCCCTAAAAAGTAAAAATAAAAATACATATTCAAAAGATAAAAAATTCAAAGATATTTAAAAAACACAAATTTATGTGAGAGAACTAATTATAAATAATACTCAAACCAAATTTCAAAGCGATATCTCTATTTCTGACTGACTGATGGCTCCTTAAAGGGAAAGAAACCTATGGCGTCATTTTTCATCTAATTTTAGGACTTTTGCTGGCCAGATACGAGCAAATTAATACTTTCTCATTTCTGAGACAAAACTGGTCTAGGAACATGCATTTTGTTTGCATTTATCAATTTCTGATTTTTAGGTTTTCTGATCGCTATTCTGGACGTGATCGAGTCGAGGTTGCTAATGCTAATCGTCCATAGCAAAAATCATCTATAGTGACGATTTCCATGACCTAAGAGATCATTAACTAACCCAGACCTAAAAATCGATTAAAAAATCAGATAGCGANGTTTAGGTGTCTTACTGGTAATGTATACTGTTAGCTAGTGTATGAGTGAGTACATCGAGCTGTTGTTTGATTTTACGCTGATGTTTGTATATACATATGTGTTTGTAATAAATTAGCCCTTAAGTGGGACAAACGAAAAAAAAACACACACACACAATGGAAGTGCCGAAGTGGCTCAGCCACACCCAAGGTACAGGGAGATCAAGATAGTGACGGAAGCGTCGCTCAAATACTTCACTCAAGGGAAGAGAGATGGCGCAATTCGCCTGCAGCAAACAAGCAGACGTGCCTATGAACTAGAATCTAAGCAGGATCTAGCTAGCACGGTGAACTTCAAGTCAGTTGAGTTGTAAAGCGTCGCCTGATCGGTACGGAACGCCATTTTCTAGTCTGCCGGCGTAGGGCGAAAAACATAGTTTGATTGGCCGGGACAGAGATAACGGCGCAGAGCGGCCTGAGTCCCTATTAGTGAGGACTTGTTTTTGGGTATGCAATGTGATACCTATTGATTTAGATTTCTAGTTGTGTATTAGCTGATAGTAAGTCTTGTGATACCACACATGGAATGTGTTTGCCCCTGTTGACGCATTCAGAAGAACAGAGCCATCTCCTCTCAACCAGTACAACAAGATTCTCACCCCCGGGCCGCCTGCACTCCTGGTTTTGAATGTTTACATTATCTTAAGAATTCGGTACGCTTTTTTGTGTGTGGTAGGCATTGTGGTTTGTAAGAGCCTTCTGAGGGAATCAGGCGGTGTGGGGGGATACAATTTACAGCGGGTCAGAGGCTCGAGGGGATTCTTGACTCAGGGCCCCATACACCACCGACTGATTTCGCCTAATATATATTATATACTGCGTTATAACAAATATAACGTGACCGAAGGCAACTCAGCTCAGACTTCCGAGGGCCGCCTCAGGCCTTCCGAGGGCCCCTCAGGCCTTCCGAAGGCCCTCTCAGGCCTACTGAGGGCCCTCTCAGGCCTACTGAGGGCCTCTCATGCCGACTAAGGGCCTTTTGTCTGCCTAAGGCCCCTTTAGGCTGGCTGTGGCTACATCGGGGCCCGCGGTATTTTGTTTGTTTGATAAAAAGATGTAATGAAATTAACTTCTTGGAGGGTCCTCTTACAAATTTATTGGTGTGTGTGGGGGGGGCAAAATCGTACATGGTTTCCCAACCAAACTTTTTTAATGAGGGAAGCTGCCCCCCGTCTTTTGCCGCCTCTGCTATGTAACATAGTCAGAGTGAATAAATTTGCTCGTTTCCATGCGCTGTATGCACGTTTTGTATCATTAACCCTATTCCCAGAATTACGTTAACCTGCGGGGGGCAGATTTCCCCCCCCAGAGATCTCGAGAACCTCTCGGCCGATTTCGATGGTCAAACACCATTTATTCATCGTGACGAAATCTTTCTTTTTGGATCCAGAAATTGCTTTTTTGCTCTAAAATGGGGGGCCAGGGGCAAAAAATGACGAATTAGGGTGTTTTTGAAAGGTCATCTGTGGCCAGCGTGATTACGACACCGATTTGCATCAAAAACGTTTTTTGAGCTTCAATGCTCAATAATTACTTCCAATCCGTGTAAAAGCGGACAAGTACAAAAACAAAAAATCATAGGCGCACTCAGGATAAAAATTGGGAGAATTTTGATGAAAAATAGTGCTTATCCTCAGTGTGTTGGGGACGTAGAGAAACGTCACAGTGTCGGCTTTGCTGCTGTAAAATTCGTCTAATTAAACAATTTGTGACGCATAGGCGGATTCAAGGGATAAAGAAACACGTGGAGAGGCAACATGATGCTGACGCCTTTTATAATCGTTGCTTATTTGAAGTTGGCCTATATTGACGAGAATATCGGCCTCCAAAAATTTAATGTACCTAGTGCGCCTTGGCCCCAGAATCATGTATAATCCAATTATTTGTTATTTGATGTAGGCAAAGCATTCGACGTAGTTTCTGACGCTTTTATTCCACCGCAAACTACAAAGGAAGTATGCACCGCACACCCGCATTCAAAACGACCTCCCAAAAACATGACGCTGGAGCCGCCTCTGCCTGGCAGATTTTTTCAAAATTTTCACAGAACACGCGTCATTCATATTTAGGAAAATTCCGAAAGTTTCAAGACGATAAACGAATCGGTTCAGAAGCGGCTGGCGAAAAACTACAAGCAACACGCAAGCAACACGCAGGTGCTTATTTTGCCCCTCTCTCTCTACTGGAAATTATTATTTTTCCTCCCGGCTAACCTATTGGCTTTTGACGAGAAGAGGGAAATTTGCTAGTATTGAGCTATTTAGTTTTAACGTTACGTTAAGCCGGCTAATAACTTTCTGGCGCAAGGAGCAAAGAAAAGGCAAATGTTTACTTTAAGCCGGCAAATATTTTTCCGGCGCAAGAGGCAAGGACAAGGCAAAAGATTACGTTAAGCCGGCTCATGTTTGTCCGGTAAAGAAAAGAGGGAAGCCGAAAGAGGGAGACGCAGATATAACATACAGACATGACATAATACACTAATAATGAGTATAAATATACAAGTAAATATACACATAAACACATACCCCATATGTATATGTATGAGCCCATACATACACATACACACGCACACATTCATATGCACATATATACTGTATAGATTAAGTTGGATGGCAGGTCCAGATCATTGAGCAAAAGGTACCCCTTGGGAGTAGGATTCGCAATGTGAACGTAAGGCAAGAGTTTCCACGATTGGCGATCATCTAGTCGCCGAAAAGGGGGCACTTGGCTCGACTAGGGACCTGCTGCGACTTGAAACGATAGGAGCCGACCCGGCTTCATTGTCAAGAGCAGCCTGACTCAGTCGGGCCGGCAAACCTTGTGTTAGTGTTGTGTCTTAAAGTGTAGTGTATTCCGACGGGAAAACTCCTAACTAATAAAAAAGCGGAGCCTATCCAAAAAGGGAAAAACCTGTGCGTTTTTGCCAAATTGCACAGTAAAAACCCCTTGTGTAATGTTATATAACTAATTCTAATCTTGTATTGTGCAAGAAATCAAAGAGAAACGAAAGCAAATCCGGATGTGAATTTCCAAAATTTCGATTGGTTTACTGTTGATCTTCCAGAAACTGCATAGAGTTACACAATGGCGGATGACCGAGACAACTTCAAATGCAAACCCCGCAAGCCAAACTTGCTCTGATGTCAAAATAAACGCCAGATTCGGATTCAGCATAGCAAATAACATATTTTTTTACACAATGTCATTTTTAAATTGCGAGATTTCGCTTCATGGCACAGGAGTACGGCCCGCCCTAATGCGTCAAGATGGCGCAGCCGTGTGACTCATACCCTTCACCCATCCCAACTTTTAGCCCCCCCCCCCGGCTGCCGATCACTGCTAACCGTCGAACCGCAGTCAACCGCAGATCCGTGACCAGACCTCAGAGATTGATTGCGGAACATCCAGCTGATAGATAGAGTCTCAGCCGGAACACGCAGAGGGGCGCATTGCGTACTGTTCTCCTGCCGTCGCCGGACGCTCTCTCGCGATCTCCTCCAGCGCCTAGACCTGACACCGGCGGTCAGCGCTTCCCGTCCGTCGGGACTTCGTGGAGGCCAGCGTTTGATCGGATCAGTACCGTTTTCCAGGTAATGTTGACAACGTGCCGAGAAGAGATGTGCATGGATCTGAAGGAAGGATTTAAGATCCCGGATGATCTCTTTACAAAACGTTCAAAATTAAAAAAAAATGTTCAAAAATCAAAACACACAAATTTGTTCTATGATCCCACTGGATCCCACGACAAAATGCAATAGGGGATCTTGGATCTCAGTGGTTTCCTTGATAAAATTTAGCAACGGATCTCGGATCCCCAAATAATCAATGAACATGGATCTGATCCTAATGGATCTAGGATCCAACAGGATCCGACTTATTATAGTATTTCTGGACAAATTAAAAAACATACGCCCATCAAGGCATACGCCCAAACTAATTCCATTTACAACTAATTGAAAAGTACTGACAATTTTTTTATTTATTCCCCTCCATTAATTATTGGTAGGGTACAGGAAGTGCCCTTGCCAATGCCCATGTGACCTGATTAACGTAAGTACCAGAAGAGAGTTTAATACTGATATGGATGAGTGTTAAATCACGTAGCCTCACATCACTCCATTTTTTTTTATTTTTTTTTGCTTTGGAAAGGATAGCCGGCACCTGTATTGATGAACTGCTTTTGTTTTGAGATTCAAGCAGGCCAGATAGCCGAGCTAGTTGGGCGCCTCACCGAGATCTCAGAACTGACTATAGTTAAGGTATTATGGGATAAGGTGAATACCATTTGTTTTTGAACATTATGCACAGGAGCATGCAAATACACATCTCACAGCCTCACGAGGCATCTTATCACACCACACACATCGGTGACCACATCCACACACCCTCACACAACCTAACAACACTCACACAGCTTCACAAAATCGCTCGAGAGCGGCTTGGAGCAACACGGAGCAACGGAGCACACAGTGCACACCACCCTCACATATTCAACACTCACACATTGAGACACTGCACAATGCTCACAGCGGGTCACATGGAGCAACACGGAGACAGGACGCCTCTATATGCACACAGTGCAACACACCTCACACACAAGCACTTACACCGCATACAACGTACCCACTACGCACATAGCCCCTCCCACCCGAGAGAACTAGAAGAGAAGAGGTAGTTAGCAACTTGCTTTGACTTGATTTCTAAAAAAAATGAGAGTGGGAGAGTGGAAAGTAAGTTGATATACAAAATAATATAAAATAGATGCAGGACCATTCAAAATATATCAGTTATTAAATATAATGCTACCCAGTATCAATAAATATTTGACTACTGGTGCAACGGAGCAAAAATATATTCGATCTATTCGAGTGAATATGAGTATTCATGAACATATTTTTTAAGGTATCCTTATTCCTAGGAACATTATCAATTTCATGGAACAGTTTACAAACAATTGAATTCCAAGCCCTTGGAGTAGAAACAGACAATGAAAATGTTTTATAATTTGTAAGTGCAAGTGGGATTTTAAAGTGTTGGATAGCTCTGGTCTGCTACTTGCAATATGGCTTCCAAAAATAATACCTATATTATGGCAGGACTGAGATCC
Organism: Semibalanus balanoides; assembly: GCA_014673585.1. Taxonomy (NCBI): domain Eukaryota; kingdom Metazoa; phylum Arthropoda; class Thecostraca; order Balanomorpha; family Balanidae; genus Semibalanus; species Semibalanus balanoides. Next base: position 24,402 of record VOPJ01011267.1, read on the forward strand.
CAGTGGATCCAGGTGCTAAATGGTACCTGCGATCTCGGATCCCGGCGGATACGTCGACCAATGTGAAAGATGGATATATGTTCCCAGTGGATCCATCGATAAATTGTGAATATGGATATATGATCCCAGTGGACCATCGACGAATTGTGTAGGTGGATATATGATCCCAGTGGATCCGGGATCCAGATCCCAGAGATCAGATCCCGGGATCTGTTTTCGGGATCGGAGCACATGTCTGGTGCAGAGTACGACCGTCTGTGTTGCTATGTGCTGCGTGACTCGCGTTCCGGCGGCTAGCGCCGCCGCGTTTTGATTTTTATATCTAGTACCGGCCAGCATCGTTCTTTTATGCCCTTGGATCAGACATGTGCCTGGATCCGGGATCCAGCTGAAATCTTGATCTCTGTGTCCCGATATCCACATGGGACACTAGATCTAGGTACACAATAAGCCAAGGGATCCATAAAGATATCAGGTCCTGATATATGTTATGCTGAGGGATCCACTGGCATCCCAGATCCAACTTCGGGATCCAGGCATATTGGTATGTACCTTCATCTTGCTAATTGTATCACATTGAAAAATTATTTACAATATCTATGTTTGGTAATAGGTATCGTACCTTAGAAGGTAATTTGCAGGTACTAATTATCTACATAGCACATACTTACTACATACGCAAAATAGAGACCACAAACATAACTTGTATGTCAGACCTTGCGTTTTGTGTTTCAAGATCTGAAGCTCATTTTAAATTGGAGATCCACTGAGATCCTAGACTCTAAAACAATTCAAGTCGAGGGATCCAGAAGGATCCCAGATCCTCATGCATTCTACGCAAAGAGATCCACTGGGATCCAATATATCTCATGCATTTTACACTGAGGGATCCACTGGGATTCCAGATCCAACTTCGGGATCCAGGCACAAGTCTGCCTTGGCTAGCATGTTTCTTGTTGGTTTTGTGTCAAAGGGAAAGTGCCACCTCCCAGGCCAATATCGACTTTGAGGTGTGTATCGGAAGATTAACCGTGTCCGATTTCACCTGCAAAGTCTGGTTCCCGAAACTCCCCCCTTAGATAAAAAATACATAAGCACCTTCTAATGATTAGCATTCATTCGTAAAATTGGAGTCGCCTCCTCATTATGTTGAATTGCTTCTTTGCGGACAATAATTTTCTTTTGAATATTACAAACTCAACAGCCAACATCACCATTCCGTGAGTGAACTTGTAAAATTAAAATGCGTATACAGTTAATTGTATTGTCAACAATATTAGCTTTATTCATTAACAAAGCAGCAAGAATGGCTATTACGAATGGCTAAGCACATCTGAGACCAACGTTTTGAAGCCAGGAATATATAAAAATGTTTGCCGATACATTGCTTTAGAGCAAGTTTTAGCAAGAGCATAGGTACATACATGATTCATAATTTCCATTATTCATTAAAGCTCCTTTTCAGAAATCCTCCGTATAGGACTAGGTGGCACTATCTCTTTAGCTCCGGACACGGTTGTTTTACGACCACCCTGTGTCTGTTTTTGTGCGCCTTGTTTTTGCAGACAGCTGGGCCGGCACCGCCAAGATGGCGTCCTTTTGGCCCCACTCCGTGTTAGCCTTTCCTCCGCCATGCTTACCTCTGCTCGCGCCCCCTCTTCTAGTCTCCGATGACGCCATGTCTCCGCTTTGGCTCTAGGGGCGCATTCCGACCGTCGATTCCCGCGGGGATTCCAGGGATTCCGCGGGAAAGAACGTGTTAAACCGTGCTTTCCCCTCCTTCTTCCTGTCGTCGTTCAAAAAACTCCAGATCTGCAACATGAAAAGACATATAGAGACTCCTGGTCTCATCCAAGAAACCCGCGCTGAGGACAACCAACCCTGCTGATCGAGAATGCCACGCTGGGCCGACAAACTGAACCAGCTCTTGTCATCCGTGCTTCTCAGCGTGGCGGACGCCCTGGCAGCGTACTTCGCTGGGGAGACCCTGTCGCCGCGCCCGCCGCGCGTGTGCAGCGGTGCAGCGGTGCGCTATCACTGTTGTCCGGCCCACCACTCAGCTACACTGTGTCCGCCCCACACTGAGCCTATCACGTGCCGGCCCAACGCTGAGCCTATCACTTGTGTCCGGCCACGCCCTGAGTATCACTGTGTCCGGCCCCACGCCTGAGCTATCACTGTGTCCGCCACGCATGAGCCTATCACCCGAAACAAATGTGTCGGCCCCACACTGAGCCTATCACTGTTTCCGTTTCCACGCTGAGCCTAATCACTTGTCCGGCCCCACGCTGAGCTATCACTGTGTCCGGCCAACACTAGCTATCACTGTGTCCGGCCACACTGAGCTACACTGTGTCCGGCCACACTGAGTTATCACTGTGTCCGCCACCTTGTGCTATCACTGTGTCCGCACACTGAGTCTCATCACTATGTCCGGCCACGCCTGAGCTATCACGTGTTCCGGCCACGCCCTGAGCCCTCACTGTGTCCGCCCACACTGAGCTTATCACTGTGTCCGGCCCACACTGAGCCTATCACTGTGTCCGGCCACGCCCTGAGCTATCACTGTGCCTCCGGCCCACACTTGAGCCTATACTGTGTCGGCCACACTGAGTTATCACTGTGTCCGGCCACACTTGAGCTATCACTGTGCCGGCCACGCTGAGCCTATCACTGTGTCCGGGCCACGCTTCGAGCCTACTCACTGTGTCCGGCCTACGCTGAGCCTATCCTGTCGTCCGGCCACGCTGAGCTATCACTGCCCGTTTATGTCCGGCCACGCTGACCCTATCACTGGTGTCCGGTTCACGGCTGAGCTATCACTGTGTCCGGCCACACTGAGCTATCAACTTGTCGGCCACACTGCAGGCTATCACTGTGTCCAGCCCACGCTGAGCTATCACTGTGTCCGGCCACACGATGAGCTTATCACTGTGCTCCGGCCACTGCTGAGCTATCACTGCTCCGGCCACGCTGAGCTATCACTGTGTCGGCCACGCTGAGCTATCACTGTTTCCGGCCACGCGAGCTATCACTGCTGTCCGGACCCACGCTAGCCTATCACTGTGTCCCGCGCCACGCGGGGATGAGCCTATCAGCTGTTACCGGCCACGCTGAGCCTTATCACTGTGTCCCGCCACACTGAGCTATCACTGTGTCCGGCCACACTGAGCCTATCCACTGTGTCCGGCCACGCTGAGAATCACTGTGTCGGCCACACTGCAGTTATCACTGCTCCGGCCACACTGAGTTATCACTGTGTCCGGCCACACTGAGCCTATCACTTGTCGACCACACTGAGTTATCACTGCTGTCCGGCCACACTGCAGTATCACTGTGTCGGCCACACTAGCTTATCACGTGTGTCCGGGCGCCACACTGAGTTACACTGTGTCCGTGACCACACTGAGTTATCACTGTGTCCGGCACACTGAGTATCACTGTGTCCGGCCACACTGAGCTATCACTGCCTGTCGGCCACACTGAGTGTATCACTGTGTCCGGCCCACACTGAGTTATACTGTGATCGGCCCACACTGCGTGAGCTATCACTGTATCCGGCCACACTGAGTTATCACTGTGCGGCCAGCACTGAGCTTAATCACTGTGTCCGGCCACACGAGTATATCACTGTGTCCGGCCACACTGAGTTATTCACTGCTGTCCGGCCACAATGATTATCACTGTGTTTCCGGCCACACTGACCGCTTTAATCACTGTGTCCGGCCACACTGAGTTATCACTGTGTCCGCCCCACGCCTGAGTTATCACTGTGTCCGACCACACTGAGTTATCACTGCTTGTCCGGCCACGGCCTGAGCTATCACTGCCTGTCCGGCCACGCCTGAGCTATCACTGTGTGCCGGCCACGCTGAGCCCTATCACTGTGTCCGGCCACGCTGAGCTAATCACTGTGTCCGTCCACACTGAGATCATCACTGTGCCGGCCCACGCCTGAGCTGATCACTGCTGTCCGGCCCACACTGAGTTATCACTGTGTCCGGCCAACGCTGAGCTATCACGTGTCCGACGCCACGCCCTGAGCTATCACCGTGTCCGGCCACGCTGAGCCTATCACTGTGTCCGGCCAACTAAAGTTATCACTGTGTCCGGCACGCCGAGCTATCACGGTGTCGGCCACGCCTGAGCCTATAAACTGCTGTCCGGCCCGCTGAGCTATCAACTGTGTCCGGCCACGCCTGAGCTATCACTGTGCTCCGGCACGCTGAGCTATCACTTGTGTCGGCACACTGAGCTATCACTGTGTGCGCGCCGAGCGCTGGAGCTATCACTGTGTCCGGCCACAGAGTTTATCACTGTGTTCCGGCCACACTGAGTTATCACTGTGTCCGGCCACACTGAGCTTATCACTGTGTCAGGCCACACTGAGCTATCATGTGTCAAGGCCCACACTGAGCTATCACTGTGTCCAGGCCACACTGACAGTTGACACTGTGTCCGGCCACACTGAGTTACATCACTGGTCCAGGCCACCACTGAGTTCATCACTGTTGTCAGGCCACACTGAGCTATCACTGCTGTCAGGGCACACTGAGCTATCACTGTTGTCCGCCACACTGAGCCTATCACTGTGCTCACGCCACACTGAGCTATCACTGTTGTCCGGCCACACTGAGTTATCACTGTGCTCCGGCCACACTGAGATATCACTGTGTCCGCGCCCCACCTGAGTTATCACTGCTGCTCCGGCCACACTGAGCTATCCCCCCCCCGCTCGTGTCCCGCCACACTGAGTTATCACTGCTGTCGGCCACACTGAGTTATCACTGTGTCCGGCACACTGAGTTATCACTGTGTCCGGCCCACACTGAGCTAATCACTGTGTCGGCCTCACTGAGTTATCACTGTGTCCGGCCCCACACTGAGTTATCACTGTGTCCGGACCCACACTGAGTTATCACTGTGTCCGGCCACACTGAGTTACTCACTGGGTCCGCGCACACTGAGTTTAATCACTGTGTCGCGGCCAACACTGAGTGGTATCACTGTGTCCTGCCACACTGCATATCACTGCTGCCGGCCACACTAGTTATCACTGATGTCCGGCCACACTGAGTTATCACTGTGTCCGGCCACGCCGGGGGATGAGCCTATCACTGTGTCCGGCCACACTGAGCTATCACTGTGTCCGGCCACACTAGTTATCACTGTTCCGGCCACACTGAGCCCTATCTGAGTGGTGCTGCATGCAGCGCCGCGGATGCTGCAGCACCGGATGGGCTCATCCTGTGCGTTCGGAGCCGATCGTGTCACAGTGAGCATCCTGATAACGACTTTTCCTTGTGGTTTTCACAGTATGGATTTCGCAGTATGGATTTCGCAGTATGGATTTCGCAGTATGGTTTTCGCCCCGGCTTATCCACGGAGGCGGCCATGCTCGATGGTGTGATTCACGCGACTGACAACATGGATCGAGGCATGGTGATTGGTGACGTAACTGATCACCGCCGACACGTCAACAGCGTTCGAGCATGGCCGTCTTCTGGAGAAGCTGGGGTGGCACGTCATCGATGCGGAGTGGTTTGGTGCATGGCTGCGGGGTCGCACGCATCGCGCGGGGCGGGGCAAGTGTTCTCGATGTGACTCAGGGAGTGGTCCAAGGTTCAATCCTGGGCCCAGTCCTCTTTGTTGGTTTTCACCAACGACCTGACGCAACATATACCGCACGGGAAGATGGTCATGTATGCCGTTGACGCCCAGTTTCTTGACGCTGACCTGCCTCTGAACATTGTGGAGCAAAACACGCATAGATCAAACATATCTGGAAATAGCAAGTAACTGGCAAAATAGTCTCAAAATCAACCTTCATATAACTGAAATGATCCCTATTAAGACGCGGCGGCTCACCACCGACCCGCATTTCTCAGTCACATTTGACAACAGCCCCTGCCAGCCCCAACAGCCCCAATTCCATGACAGATCGACCAAGCCATAACACCCTGCATCTCAGATTTCGATTGAACTGCGTTTAGAGGTTATCTGGGTCGTAGATCCACGCTGTAAAATTTACAACGCCATCCGTCGAACGGTTTTCGAGTTATAGCCTCAGGCATTATTCGATTTTGCTCAATTCTTCCATTTTCAGCGGGCGATATCTCCCATATTAATTATAGGGTAATTTAAAACAATATATCATGAGAATCGTAATAAATAATATATTTATGTTGTTAATTATTTTTGAAAATTCCAAAATTTTGCCATTTTAAAACGCGATTTTAGGTAAAAACACGTTTTTTATACTGTGGCCACTACAAATTATGATGTTTTTTCTTGTCAGTATTGAATTCAATATATAAACATTCGATAGGACAAAATAAAAGAGATATACTTTTTCTCTAAATATATTTTATATATATTTTTGAATTTGGAAAAATAATGGTCACCAGCATATATTTGTTAATAACTTTGCACGTAATAGCACGTAATAGTGCTAGAGAGCATATCGGAATAACACTATATTTGCCTCGTCGAGCTGTATTAAATGATGCATAACATGACCCATGACAGGCTGCTCCTTGACCTTCAGGTCACACAAAACATGATTTTACTTTAAATCGCTTTTTCAAAATGACAAAAATTTATAAATTTTCAAAAAATGTTATCTCACAATGATATATATGATATGCTGGTTGATATGATAAACAGGTTCATATGACTCATATGATTTATATGGGAGATTTCGCACACTGAAAAGTCTAGGTTTGCGCAACATCGAAAAGATAACTTAGGCTATAACTCGAAAATAATTCAACAGACGTGGCAGAAAATTGAACAGCGTAAATATACGGCCCAGATAACCCCCCAAACATATTTGCATCGAACGATAAGAAATAGATTGTTATGTTTGGTCGATCTGACATTGGCTGCACCGGGCGACCTCAAGTCACGTGACCTTGAAGTCAAGGAGCAATCTGCAGGGGTCATGTAATGTATCATCAAATGCAGCTCGACGAGGCAAATATAATGCTGTTCAATTAAGCGCTCTAGCACACTTACGTGCAAAGTTATTATCAAATACGTGCCGGTGGCCATTATTTTTCCAAATTCAAAAATATAAATACAATATTTATAAAAAAACTATCTCGAATATTTTTACTATCGAAGGCTTATATACTAAATTAAATTCGGGCAAGGAAAAAAATCATAATTTTGTGTGGCCACATTAAAAAACGCGATTTTACTTATAAATGCGTTTGAAAATTCCAAAATTTTGACATTTTTATACAAATGTTATATCACCGGAGTGCTTGTGCAAGGAGCATATATATATTTATGGATTGTTATTTTTAACTGGTCTCTTCTTGATATATTAAAAATACTTTTTCAAAATGAATATATTTTTACAAAAACAAAAATATTAATTTTCGATCACGGATCTTTCTCGAATCTTAAGTTAAATTCAAATCTGAGCGATACATCTCAGATCTACGACACCTGAAAATAAAATGCTAACAGCACATCGCGTGTCTTTCGTGAAATCTCCTACCCAAAAATAACCACACAGCACCAACAATCATCTTGAATCGCATTATTTTAGGCAATAAAAAACACGATCTCAACTTCGCCACATCAACCTATCCAAAGAGAACAATTACGACACTGTCCAATCATCTAGCTCACATATGTTACAGTCAAAGCGAAGCACTTCACTCACACTCATACAATAACTACATACTCGAAGAGGAACCAGTCTTTCTTGATATGAAGCCAGTAAATAACAAACTGTTCCGCAGGAGAAAGACCTATATAAGTGCCAGGACAACATATGATCATTCATGGACTCTTTATCAAATAACAAAAGGACTCGGTATCTTTGCGGTCCGGGATGGTCTGAGCGTCTTCCTCGTATCTTCAGTCTACAGGACTTTTGCCGACTATACTCAGGTGTTCTTTTCGAAATGATCACCGAGCGGGGATACTTCCGTTGTATTTCAGCTATCCTAATATGCTCGTTTTAAACCTGAGTCTGACCGATTCTTTTACTCTCCCCTATGTATATCTCCCCGCAAATTTCACAAGCTACTTCATAAACGACGTTTTTTATCGGTACACCTGCCACCTGTTATAGCTAAAAAAGTGGAACACGACTTTGATCCCGCTGGACAGGGAGCCTTTGTCAAATCCGAAGAAACAAGGCGTTTCTTTAGAGTATTCGGAGCGTACAATCCCAAGTGAACTTTAAATTTTGACCTTTTCACAACCTTTTTTGCCTTGCATAGAACAGTTTCATCCACATAGGGAAGAGTGAGGAAGTTGCAAGTGGCACGATCATCTGTCGCCGTGTGACCCAACCTTCTCGGTCCCCTTCGTCTCCCGTCTCTCCTCCCCCGACGTTCATTCACCGCCAGCACTGCTTCCCTTCTAATTCTAGTGACTAGTTTATCGTGGATAAACCTTCTTTTTTAACGCATCACATAATTTGGTCAACACTACGTCCCTCGCCTGCCTCATCTGAAAAGGTATAATCGCTCTTTTGAAATTTGATCCACAAGATTGACTTTAGTCTGTTTCGAGGAGTCTGATTGTAGTGCAATACTATCCCAGCATTGTTAGTATTACAACTCTTGTTGTGTACTGCATGCCCTCTTCCTAGCTAGTGTGATCAGTATGTCCAGCATAGGAACCGACCTGCACCCTCTCAGTCATATCACAAGTAACTTAATCCGAGTGTCTTATCTTCAGTAGTTAACGAACTCGATAAGTATTTCCTTTTTCCTTCAACAAACCCTGCAAAATCATCGCTAGATCTGTAAGAAGGTGGTTGCGAGTAGGCCTCTGCAAGCTAGCTTTCAAGCGGATGCTGATGAACAGAGTTGCTAGATAGGGTACTGGGGGTTCCCAATTGTACTCCTGTTTGAAGATTAAAACTCCTCCCCAAACCTAAAAACATTACTCATCAAACAATGTTTCAGCAAGTTGCATATCTCGTCTACATTTAGACCACATGTATCAATGTCCTCGAAATGGTTCTCTAAAGTTTCCCTTACTGCCTCTATAGCCCCATCCAGCGTATGCTGCCATACAAGTTCACAACATCCACACTGAAAAGTTATGCATTCTCGGCACAACATTAGCATTCCCCTCCTTTAGCTTCCCTAGACGTAACTTTGTGTCTGTCCAACTGCGAGCAACCATCTAACTCAGCTGATGCAAAATCTCCGTCGGACACCCCACAGTGCTCACGCCGAGTGAACAGCAGTTATATCTTTCGGTAAGCCGTTTAAATACAGGAGTTCTCTGTGCTAGGTGTAAGTCCTCTATCAGCTTATCTGAGCTTACCTGCGCGTCTGCTTAAAGCACGTTTCACTTTCGCTTCAACCTTAGGTGTTATATCCTTGTTAAGACGCTCATAGTTTTCTTGGTCTGTTAGAATAGTTTTAAACTTTTCAATGTAGTCTTTTTTGTCCATGATCACAAAGCCTTTACACTTGTCACTAGGTTTGACACATTTTCATTAGCTTGTAGCGCTTTTAACGCGTCTTGTTCCTCCTTACTTGTGTTCGAAGAATCATTCTTGTGACCTTTGTATATTTTCATGATAGAACTCTTCAGATGCGATAGCTGTTCTTCAGTTTGTCTAGTTGATGCTGGAGGTAGTCTCTTATTGGATCTGGGAACCTAACCCCAGCGAAGAGTTGTCCAGTGGTGTTAGGAGTTCCCTCACCATTCTCCGTCAGTGTGTACTGGGGTCTGGGGAACCCAGTAGTTGTGGACAATGCAGATGATTCTGCTGCTATACATGCTTCGGAAATTTATGATACGAGTGCGACGGAGAATGGTGAGGGAACTCCTAACACCACTGGACAACTCTTCGCTGGGGTTAG
>VOPJ01011268.1:0-13070 GCA_014673585.1 Semibalanus balanoides
TTCTGTGTAAGCTAAGCTCGTTGCTAATTCCCGGAAACGTTTGACAACTATCAAGAAATAGAGCGATTAGTGCCGAGCTCTTACCAGATGCTAGCTATAGACTAGGTAACAATCGCGTAAAAGATATAGACAATATGTAAATGTTGTGTGAAACTCCGTGCAATAGTGCAGGATGCGGAACGAAAGTGACATAATTGCAGGCTCACTTGAGGGACTTACTCTTGCAGTCATTTTATCTCATACAAACGGAAAGACAAGGTGATTCGTAATAACATGTATATGAGCAGTGAGCACTGCTCGAAGACTCAAGAACATATCCGCCGATTGCACACAACAGAGCTTTCCCAGAATATTCTAAGGTTTGCAACGTATGATGACTTTACTAAACATACAGACATGACTTGACTGAAACTCCCAAACGCACCATCACTTGGGTGGACTTTGTATCGCCTCTCCTTGAAGACAGCCCGGGGACCCCGAGGTTCCGCTGATAAACAGATGACTGTTTCCCAGACGGGTCACGGACACAGCTGGCTCGACGAAGAAAGGCACACAACCGATATCGCTCTCACTGTTGTCGCGAATCATTCTCTAGACAGACGGAACATAACTGCTGGTAGCAGTGGTGTCCGTCTCTGTTACGCCAGCAGCAACTGTGCCGATAGGCTCTCGACAGGGCAGAGAATGACTGAGAGATTAATGCACTTGCAACTACCATACAGTAGGTATGTCGTTACTTGTTCTTATGTAGCCCGACCAATGCAATTTGTTTAAATTGTAGCATCTGCCAGTCGCAAATGCTCATGTGCACAACAGCCGTTTTCACGATGGGTTATTTTGCGCGAAATGTTTTCAAAAACATTTTAAAATGTTTTTAAAATGTTTTAGTAGTAAGCCGCTTATATCTACGATGGTACCTAAAATGACGAAAAAATGTTTTAAACCCTCGCCCGACGGGAACGTAGGGCGAGGTCTAAGCATTTTTCGAAATTTGTCATCGTGGGACGGCTACTACTATAATAATTTTTAAAAATTTTTACATGTTTTAAACATCTTCAGCGCTAAATACTCCGATCGTGAATACGGCTATTGAGACACACAAGAGCTGCAAACACGGATGTAAAATTGTTCCTCTACACTGTAGGGAAACAATTTTGCAGCTCTTTGCGCTGTACTCATGTCACAACCAAGTTATTGGCTCATACGGCAAACAGACTTGCACGGGCTCCGAAAGAGGGCTTCCCTTGCCTTTTTCGCGTCAATGGGGTTAATGTTATCGCCTCCTTCTGCTTCTTAGCTTGTTCGTTTTGATGGTGTCGCCTGTTATCATAAACTTGCTCTATGCTTAAAATATTGCTCTTCGCTAGAGCTTCCTTGCTTTCGAAATGCCTGCCAAAGTTTTTCTGCGTTCCGACAATAGGTACAGTTGGTCTCAAACTGCAACTTGACTATTTTCGCATTGGCGTCTGTCTGGTACGGCTGCATGGCTGCATGTTAATGAAAACTGTATTAAACAAAATAGCATTAGTTTGTCTATAAGTGGGTGCATGTTACTTTTCAAAAAGTTTTATTTTGATTTAACTAGAAGAAAACAAAATCCGTCTGTTATTTCTGGGACCCCCGGTAGGTCATCTCATAACTATTTTATTGTATAAATGCAATACCGATTTTCAGGCTATTTTCAATTTGCAAATAGTCCAAATAGTTTCATGTTTCCAATCCTCTTTTCAGTCCTGTTAATATTTTTCCGCTCCGTCTGTGACGGGTTCTCAGTTTTCACAGCCGCCTCAGCAGGGATAGGGGAGAAGTCGGAACCCGATTCGTCATGGTCTTGACTTGCATGACTGCATTGATATGGAGCTGCTCCTCATCTCCCCTTTTCTACCCACCGTTTCACCAATGTTTTAGCGTTCAGTTATGGGAGGCCAAGGTGATGTAAGCTGTGGCACGCGCCATGCTATGTGTGCGCCAGAAATACTTGATCGCCTGTGGGCGCGTTGTAAATTCAGAGCTGTGGAAACACAGTCCCTTGAAAACAGTCAGAACGTAAAAAACGAGGGAAGCACGCCATATTTTTTTTGATTGAGCTATGGGGTTGGTTTAAGTTCGTATGGAATTTCGTATTCAGAGACGAACAAAAAAATAGGCTCGTACACCACAGGGGTCGCCCCTAACTTTCGAGTGATCGGATACTTCGCCCAATCTAAGATTTCGATTTCACGCAACATAACTGCAGAAAGGGAGGCTCGTTTGATAGCTCGTGACAAGCTCTATCAAAGCATATCAGTCACTTTTTAGGTTAGATGAATAATGAGGTGTCGGTAAAAGGTCATCTAAGGTCAATCTTTGGCCATGCTTTATAGATGTCCTATACAAAGCCACCTTTAGCTAATGAACAGGAGGAGATAGCGATGCGCAGAATGAAAACAAACATTAGAAACAGCTCATTTAATTTGATGTCTGCTATGTTCCCTCATATTTGACCTTTGTCATTTTTTTAGATCAGGAGTGGTCACTGAGAGTTTGTTGTCAGAGCGAATAGTGATGAGGTTTTCACTGATGTGCTCATCTTTCCCAGCCTTGTCAAATGATATATAGTTTGACTTAGCTCGGTAAAGCCCAAAATTGTATCTGACCTGAGGTCAGGGCAAGGTCAAATACTATATCAATCGCTCGTCTTGACGAAATTTTGACACAACCCAACGGTAAACCCCCGTTGCTCTTGTTTATTCGGCTCAAAAAATGAATACAAACTACGCAGTACGCATGACCTCATGGCTATCAGCCGACATTGTAGACGTCACAGGAAACACTGTCACATGTATTTTTGCAACTGGCACAAGAATGGTGTGGCTGGCGAAAAAGGGACACACTAAAAACATTTCCTGTGAACTTATATTCATTTTCCTCCTCCCATCGAAATGTAATCGGAGAATCACGAAATCGACCTGACTTTTAGGTCACCGACGCGATGTATCGAAATCTGAGCTAGCATAACTGTGATAACTTAGGAGTCGTTAGGAAATTATTAAATCCTCTGAGTTAAATACCAATCGGTCAAACACTATGGCTGTGGCACGGTCTGAAACATTATTGGATGTGGGGTCACTTCACATGACCTAGTGACCGGACCTCATATGACACGAGGTAAACAGTATTACAGATGTTATCAATTCGTTAATTGGCTAACAGTTGCCCTAAAAACGACGGCAATGCCATTTTCCTACTATTCCCCAAAAAACTTCGAGGGGGATTTCCGCCCCTTCCCTTCGGTGCGAATGATTGTAAAATGTAGACACAGCACTTCTGGTTAAAATACATACCTATATGTAAACAGGTACACATTTTAGTTGAATCATATTTATCAATCTCACAATGCAGCATTAGAGCGGTGCATGTAATTTGCATTACCTACCTACTGTTCTGTATCATAAGCTCTGCCTCCACTGGAGACGCTAGGCAATTTTATAAGTAATTTTTAACCATTTGTACCTAATAACGTTCCATTTAACGAAAATGCACGTGTACTTGCCTTGGATATATCCTTAGTAAATTGAACTATGATTCGTGTAACTCTGCAGTCTGCACTGCAGCTTTGGCAACACCAGTTGTGTGTGTTTCGGGAAACTATTTGGAAAATATTTTAAAAAATGACATTTTGCAAATACTATTTTATTTTGTATTTGAAATAGCTTAAATCAAAATTATTTACTATTTTCATTTTAAGTACTTTTTCCGACTATTTTGCCCACTTCTGCAACTATCATGGTGGCATTGCAGTCAGGGTTTGCACATTATTATGTTTTGCTACGATTTTCTTCTCAGCAACAAGCTTTGCGCTATGATGCAAAACAAGATATGGCTCACATTGGCCAAATTCCTGCTCACGTCAAGCGATAAAGCGAAGCAATGCATTTACCGATAAATCGAATACGAGAAAGCATTGTATTGTATAATGTATATGGGATAATCTGCAATAAATTGAATGGTATATCGCATATGAAAGCCAGTCAACAAAGAGAGACATATCAACCACTTACGAGCTTTGTTGATAGTCTGCAATAAATTGAATCGCATATGCAATCCAGTCAACAAAGAGAGACATGCCAATTATTGTCGAGCATTGTTGAACAGGATTTCATTGAGCTGAGTACAGCACTCATCGTTTATTCACCGTGAACCTTGCGCTGCATTCAATTTCCCGTGTGCTGCCGATACTGCGAGTTATGGCGACGTTCGTGCCGCGAATTTCCACGGTAATGTATTCGACAGAAACATTCGACAGCCGCTCATATGGCTGCTATTCGCCAGCGGACTACCTTGAAAGCGTCCATCTCAGCTGTCATATTCGTTGATGATGTGCTCCACTTGGCGATACATAGAGAACGCAATGACGCAAACTCCACTCACATTCCGGCCCGTATGAATAATTGAGCCTGCGACGGCGTCCGCTTCGCGACGAGGCAGCGCTCTGCATGTGAAAGGCAGATATAGGGCCCTCAGGGACAGTCAAATACTTCAGCATACAGGTATCATCACTGGACCAGCAGAGTCAACAGGCCAGGCCCATTCAGTAGGCCAGCAGATGGTCAGAGGCCAGGACCATCAGTAGGCCAACAGAGTCGCAAGCAGGACCATCAGTAAGGCGAGAGTCTAGAGGCGGGACCATCAGTGGTTAACACAGCAGAGTCAGCAGGCAGGACCATCAGCAGGCCAACAGAGTCAGCAGGCAGGACCATCAGTAGACCAGCAGAGTCAGCAGGCAGGACCATCAGTAGGACCAGCAGAGTCAGCAGGCAGGACCATCAGTAGGCCAGCAGAGTCAGCGCTGACATCAGAAGGCCAACAGTCAGCAGGGCAGACCATCAGAGGCCAGCTATGAGTCAGCAGCAGGACCAAAGTAGCACTGAGTCAGCAGGGAGACCATTCAAGGCCAGGCAGAGTCAGCAGGCAGGACCATAGGTGAGCGCACAGAGTCGTTAGGCCAGACCTCAGTAGGCCAGCAGAGTCAGCCAGGCAGAACCATCAGCTGGACCAGCTAGAGTCAGCAGACAGCGACCATCAGTTTAGACCAGCAGAGTCAGTCAGAAGGACCATCAATTAGACCAGCAGAGTCGGGCAGGACCCATCAGAGTGGCCAGCATGAGTCAGCAGACGAACCCATCAGTAGGCCAGCAGGTCAGGCAGCGGATCCATCAGTAGGCCAGTCAGAGTCGCAGGCAGGTACCTCAGTAGACCAGCAAGAGTCTAGAGCAGAACATCAGCGACCAGCAGAGTCAGCAGACAGGACCATCATTAGACCAGCAGGAGTCGCAGACTAGGCCACTCAGTGGACCAGCAGGTCATGCAGGCAGGATCATCGCAGTAGTCAGAGACCAGGACATCGTAGACCAGAGTCAGCAGACTAGGCCATCAGTAGGACCGCAGAGTCAGGCGGGCAGCCATCAGTAGACCAGCAGAAGCTGCAGCAGGCAGGACCATCAGTGTAGGCCAGCGAGAGTCGAGCAGCTAGGACCATCAGTTAGACCAGCAGAGTCAGCAGCGACCTATCAGTGGACACGAGTCAGCAACAGGACCATCAGTAGACCAGCAGGAGTTCAAGGGGGGGGGGGGCCAAAGGGAAACCAGGATCCATCAGTGGACGCTGAGTCAGGTAGGGGCCATCAGTAGGCAACAGAGTCGCAGAGGACCATCAGTAGACCAGCAGAGTCAGCAGGCGGACCATCAGAGGCCAGCAGAGTCAGCAGGCAGGACCATCAGTGGACAGCCTGAAGTCAGCAGCCAGGACATCCGTAGGCAAAAACAGAAGTCGCAGGCAGGACCATCGTAGGCAGAGAGTCAGGCGGCAGGCACAGTTTTGACCGCCAGATCAGCCGGCTGGCCATCAGTAGGACCGCAGAGTCGCAGGCAGGACCATAGTAGCCATCGAGTCCAGCGCAGGACCAATCAGTTCCCAGAAAGATGTCTTGTCAGGCGGGACTTCAGTGGACCAATCAGGAGTCCCAAGCAGGACCATCAGTAGGCCAGCAGAGTCAGCAGGCAGGACCATCAGTGGACCAGCAGAGTCAGCAGGCAGGATCATCAGCAGGCCAGCAGAGTCAGCAGGCAGGACCATCAGTGGACCAGCAGAGTCAGCAGACAGGACAATCAGTAGACCAGCAGAGTCAGCAGGCAGGATCATCAGTGGACCAGCAGAGTCAGCAGGCAGTACCATCAGCAGACCAGCAGAGTCAGCAGGCAGAACCATCAGTAGGCCAGTAGAGTCAGCAGGCAGGACCATCAGTAGACCAGCAGAGTCAGCAGGCAGGACCATCTGTAGACCAGCCGGTCAGCAGTTTCCCCCCCCCCCTCCCCCCTCCCCCCTCCCCCCCGGTCATCGTGGACCACAGGTCAGCAGCAGGACCATCACGTTAGATCCAGCAGAGTCAGTGGCAGCATAGGACCATCAGTAGACCAGCAGAGTTCAGCAGTAGATTCAGTGGACCAGCAGTGTCACGGCAGGGACCATCAGTAGTCCTGGCAGAGTCGCAGGAGGACCATCAGTAGGCCTCAAGCAGAGTCAGCAGCAGGACTATGTCAGTGGACCACGCGAGTCTCAGCAGCCAGGACCATCAGTAGACCAGCAGAGTGAGGCAGGACCATCGGTAGACAGCAGAGTCAGCAAGCAGGTACATCGGTAGGGCTCAGCAGGCAGCAGGAGTACCTTCAGTGCAGCCGCAGAGTCAGCAGGCAGGACTTCGTAGACCAGCAGAGTCGAGCGGACCATAGAAGGGCCCGGCAGAGTCAGCAGGCAGGACCATCAGTAGGACCAGCAGAGTCAGCAGCAGGACCATCAGAAGGCCGCAGATCAGCAGGGCAGGACCATCAGTAGACCAGCAGGATGTAAGCAGGCAGATACATCAGTAGACCAGCGAGTAGCAGGCAGGATCGTAGACCAGCAGAGTCGGCAGCGGGATCATTTCAGTGGACCAGCGCAGATTCGGGGGAGGGGGGGGGGGGGGGCAGGGGGCCAGGGCGGGGGACCATTCAGCAGCCAGCAGAGCCAGCAGCAGGACCATCCAGTGGACAGCAGAGTCAGCAGGCGGACATCAGTAGGACCAGCAGAGTCAGCAGGAGGACCATCAGTAGGACCAGCAGAGAGAGTCAAGCAGGCGGGCTGATTTCACAACTTCCATTATGATTATTGGAAGTGAAAATTATACTGCATACAATGAATTTCCCAGAAACAACAAAACAATTATCGTGTTTTCAAGTCTGTGGGCACTCTCCTGAATGAGGTGTTGGACTTGAGCCAAATCTGAGTACGTGTTCGCAGACGATAATAATTGATGACCCCATTATCTTACGGCTTATTTAATTCGCTACTGGCAATACAATTTATTTTGAACATTTTCAGAATATCGCTAGCTCTTTTTGTTTGGTTTTGCATGGAATTTTGTTGTTTTCTGGGAATTTCGTAGATATAAGGACGAAATATGGCATTTGATACTCTTGTGCTCTACATATTAATTGGACCCCACACAAATTACCCGGAACACTTTCAATAGAACTATCTGCATAACATCGATAACATATATGTTATCGATGTTATGCAGCTAGTTATGATTTGTTATGTTATGTTAGAACATAACATAACAAATCATAACTAGCTATCTGCATAACATCGCTTTTCGTCCTGTTGCTAGGTTGCGTGTTCGTATGTATTAGGGAGAGGGCGGCGGTTATCCACCCCCGTCAGTTGGTGCGGTGCACCGCGAAGTTAGAGCGGCCCCCCTGTGCCATCTGTGTCTTGTTAGCATTTAAATGCATTCGATATGCAATATGCGTCGCAGTGTACACTATAAATGCACATTGCTTGACGGTATCCTACTAGGGGTTCGCCGTACGTTTACTCTCACATCAAGCTTACTCTCGCGCTAAGCTGCGCAGATAGTTATTGGAGAATGACATGAAATTTAAATCACAGTCAGCATGTAAATTAAAACAAAAACAATATAAATATTAAACACAAATTGCGAATTATGTGCACATGTGCTAAAAGCATCAGATCAAAGCACCAATATAGTTGTAATTTCACACGGCAACATTGTACGATTACACATATAAGATGTTGGCGTTTATTAATCAATCCATACCAGCTCTCCAATTCGGTTTCGTTTTTTGGTTAGCCATCAGGCTGACCAGCCACGTTGACGCGTCACGTCAGTGTGATGTAGTCATAACGTCACGACTCGAGTGGCAACATGCATCACTTGATTGTGTGTGTGTTTTTTTTTTCTGTATTTTTTACTGTCCGTCCATCCCATGCAGGCAGAAAGCATATCATCTGCTAAAAGACGTCACCCTTGATGATGGCGACTTGGAGTTCCGATGTGAAATGGCACAGAGAGATGATGATGCCCTTGCAAAAATGATTGCCTTATATCTACATATGTATATTGTATATATGCTGGTTCCACACCCGTGATTCGTCTGAGGTTAACCCGTGCCCGGGCCGGTGCTACTTCCTCTGCCGGGGGGGGGGGGGCGATTCGACCTTCACTCTCTAATTCGGCTCTTTTGGAATCTATATATAAATATATATAAACCATATCTATATATATATATATTATATAAACCAAAAACACTGTTCGAGAGCCCGTCAAAAATCATTTGAAAACCATCTCGGTAAAAACCTGCATCCGGTCACTATTAAGGTCACCAAAGGTTAGCAAAGGCCAGATTTTCCTGATTTAGGACTTAGCTCCAGATACCCCCAATCATCTCGGAAACTATGATACGTAGGAGAGAACGGAGAAAATCAATTTAAGGCAATTTAAATTTGCAATCGCCATCATGTCCTCAAATTTTAATTCAGGTCGTTTTTTTATTTTTCAAGCTTCTGTTTGTACTCAAGTTTGAATTCATAAATCAGGTTTCGGGTCCAGGACCAGAGGTCATCGAAAGTCAAAAAGGCTATTTTTGTCCAAAACTGTTTCCATGAATAACTCTGCACTTAGTTGAGATACGAAAGTAATTTTGATACCATTGTGGTTGTCTCGTGAAGGCATTTTGAAGCATGCATATTATTACCAGTTTAAGTAAACCTAGAAATGTGACCTCAGGTCAAGGTCAAGTGGTGACCCAATAAGGTCATGTTGCACATTGGGAGACGTCTCGATGAGACAAACACATTAGTGCCGTTTTCACTTCTCTATCATGATTTTATAGAGAGTTATTGACAAAAAGGTGTTGGTGAACTCGGATGACCTCGGTGGACCCTGTAGGGATACCAGAACATAGACTGCACCTTGGTCTTCAAGAATGGCTTAAGATAATATGTTTTCATGATACAGAAGTAATTGGGCTTATATCATGCGTATCCTCATAATGGAAAGCATTTGAATATTTGCCCATTTATTTATAATTGAGAGTTCAAGAAATTGACCTGTCCTTAGGTCGCCGATATACAAAATATTCGATTTAAGAACTGTAGGCATTCATGCTCTTATGCAATCCTGTGAGTACAAAACCAATCGGCCAAAAACTGTGGCTTTGGTAGGACCACAATTATTTTTGGAGGTGGTGTCACATGACCTGGCCTGGTGACCTTACCTAAGATGACCTGAGTTAAAAGAAATCGCAACGTGTTGGTATTTGATTCCCCAACAGCTGTGCCAAAAACGGCGTCGCGCAGCGCCGCCTTTTTTACGCTATTCTTGAAAAACCTTAGGGGGCGTCTAAACGCCCTTCCGGGCCCGGCGCGGGTTATTAATTGAAAACCAGCCGATTACAGCTCTAGTGAGCTTTCAGTACACGATAGAATTGCCTCGGCCTACAGGACTTAAACATTTGAATGCTTGCTTCTGAACGAGTCATGCATCGTTGTCATCAAATCGCGCTGGATTTTGAGCCGGATTAGACTTTGATTACCGGATAGGAGGTTGCCGAGAAGCTGCGTATCGTCAGCATATCAAACTATAAGATTGTAGGTAGGGAAAGTTCAAGCCTTGGTCGGAGAAAGGCTGGAGATTACTGGTCCGATAATGTAACCCTGTGAAACACCGCAAATCTACACTCTGCGGGTTGGAACTCGGAACGCTCCCGGTCAATCTGATCATAGCCGCCGAATTACGACGAAACCAGTGAGACTAGACCACATACCTGATCAGTCTCTGGACTCTGTGGGTGAACTTTGTGACAAGTGCTATTACACGCTTTACTCAGGCGCTGCTAAGCGCTTTATTCAAATCGATCGCTATCGGCGCAAGCTAGTGGTATCAATCGTATCGACTGTCCACCGGATATTTTGGGCATGTCGTCAGGCGGGCGCGGTTAGCAGCCATCTTAAAAAGAGCTGATGATTGATTGCTCAGCTGATGATTCGACGTTCGTTAAGTTGTTATAATATATAAGTAAGCAATGCTATATTGCAATGTATTTGGATTTGCCCAGACATGGCTTACGGGTTTTCTTGATGTGCTGTTTCTGAAAATGTATCACTTAGGGTACATGTATGTACCGTTATATACTACCACATTTTTCGTTGTTCTCGAGTAAAATCATAACATGACTTATAACATTTCAGCAGCATATCCCGCGCCGGGTAGGGGGAGGCGTTTAAACGCCCCCCCCCCCGCCCCCCTCAGGTTTTTCCTGGATATCGGGAAAACGGCAGCGCGTAGCGCCGCCAAAATTCCAGTACCTGTGCATTTATCTTTTTTACAGCTCTTGCTATTTTTGACATAAGGTTATGCCAGATCAGGTCACCAGGCCAGGTCATGTGAACCCGCCTCCAAAAATGTTTGTGGTCCTACCGAAGCCACAGTTTCCGGCTGATCGGTTTCGCACTTAGAGGATTTCATGAGAGCATTACTTCCTATAGTTCGTATGTCTTTGATGTTTGTATATAGGTGACCTAAGGTCAGGTCAATTTCTTGAACTCTCCATTATAAGTCAACGGGGAAATAGTCAAATGCTTTGCATTCTGAGGATACGCATGATATCAGCCCCATTCCTTCTGTATCATGTTATCATATGTAATTATTAAAGAACAGGATGCAGACTTTGTTCTGGTATCCCTACAGGGTCAGCTGAGATCATCCGAGGTCACCAACACCTTTCTTGTCAATAGCTCTCGATTAAATCAAGATAGATAAGTGACAACAGCACCAATGTGTTTGTCTCGTCGAGACACGTCTCCTTATATGTAAAATGTCCTTATCGGGTCACCACTTGACCTTGACCTGAGGTAACATTTCTAGGTTGACCTAAACTGGTAATCATATACATGATTCAAAGCGCCTTGATGAGACAAACACTATGGTGTTACAATTACTTTCGTATATTAATTAAGTAAACAGTTATACGTGGAAAAATGGCAAAAAATAACATTTTTGACTTCCGATGATCTCTGGAGCCCTAACTATTGACCTGAGTTCAAATCTGCTGACATACTATCGATTGAAAATTAGAATGGCCTTCGATTGCTTTTTTCGGTTTGCTCCTAGCTATAAGTTTCCGGGAAAATTAGGTGTATCTGGAGCTAAGCCCTAAATCCGGAAAATCTAGCCTTTGATGACCTCTGGTGACCCTAATACTGACATGAGAAAATTGTGCACTTAAATTGTTTCCAAATCCCTTTTGACGAGCTATCGAAAGGTGCTTTTGGTTTATGTTTAGGTCCCATAGGAGCCGAGTTAGAAGAGGGCGTCTAAAAGCCCCCCCCCCTGGCCCGAGGAAGGCGGCGCCGAGCACCGGCCCGGCGCGGGATATTGCGGAGGTGTCTAAACTTTAGATTTACCGCAATGTAGTGAACTAGTCCTTCTTTATGCATCGATTCCGAAAATGTCCATTTATTGGGTCTATGTTAATAGTCTATGCTGACCTCGGACGCCACCGTCAGTCAGACTTGTAAATGACTCAGAGTTGAGTCATGAGTCGACTCATGAGTCAGCCACATTTTTGGATGAGTCATGAACTTGAGTCGACTCATTTAGTAAAAGCGGTGGTACTTGAGTCAAGAGTAGAGTCGATTCAATTTGATTTGAAACAGCACTTGAGTCAAGAGTTGAGTCAGTTCTTCGGTTGCGAGTCAGACTTGAATCGACTCAAACAAATATGAGTCAAATGCAACAGGGACATAGCCAGGGGGTACTGGGGCCACGCCCCTTCACCTGAGCAAACCAATTTACACTAGATAGAATGCGATTTTGTCTGACACCCAACCCTATCCTCCCCCCTCCCCAGGGTTAACATCAAGTAATAATGAAACTTGTGATGAGTCAAACTGAGTCGACTCTTTTCTTTTTTTAGTCGAGTCGAATCAATTTGTTAAAACTGCACTTGAGTCATAAGTTGAGTCGATTCAATTTTTAAAAGCAGGACTTGAGTCATGAGTTTAGTCGACTCATTTTGTTTTCAACACCACTTGAGTCAAGAGTCGAGTCAGTTCTTTGGCTCTTGAGTCAGACTTGAGTCGACTAAAAGAAATGAGTCATTACAAGTCTGCCGTCAGTAGTCTCTGCTGGCGGTGAGGAACCAGGGGGACTAATGCCGCACAGAAAAAAACGCGCCAATACGCGGCGCATCATTTTTGTTTTATTTTGGTGGTGCCCCTGATGCCCCTGGTGTTCCGGCGCGATGGTGCTCCTTTACGGCCCAGGGAGGTCATTGGATCCGCCACTGGTCGTGACATCTTGGTTAGGAATGTTTTGACAGGCATTGCACGTCAGAATCCTGAGACACTAGCATTTTGCTAATTTCGTCTAGCCACTACTTGAAATAAACAGCTTCGTCTCAGGCTGTCAGAGACTATTGAGAGTGGGGTCTCAGGCCGACATAGAGAGACTACTGACGGTGGCGTCTGAGGCCAGCAGACTACTGACGGTGGCGTCTCAAGCCAGCACTTATGCCGGTGGTGCTTCTTAGGAGGCAGGTCATGTTCAAAAGTGCGATTGCACGGCCGGCCGAGTCTCTGCGGAATGGGGCGTGTCTATTATTCACCGTGTACGGGCGGCGGCGGCGGCGGCGGTGGCGGCGGAGTGGCTGGCATGGGAGTGCCGCCGTGGCTGGCAGGGGAGGGGCCGCCG
>VOPJ01011269.1:0-17109 GCA_014673585.1 Semibalanus balanoides
TCAACCTGTCCTTTAATGCGTTTTAAATACGCTTATTTTTAATTTTGAAAGACGATGAAGACACGCAAACGTGGAATATTGTTAATTTATGAAATCAAGTTGGCTGATCAACAGCTGCTCCAATGTACTCACTACTGGTGCTGGGATGTAAGAAATAGCCAATATAGCATTGTGGACGAGCGCGACAAAATTCGCAGTTTGGGGCCGAGACGAAGTCGAGGCCTCAAACTGTGATTTTTGTAGCTCGAGTCCACAAAGCGTTTGTGCAGCTGCAGCACGAGATATAGATACAAATTAAGTATGACAATTTTAATTTAAGTCTGGCTTAGTTACCTTAATCTAGAATCCAAAAGCTCAGGTCACGTGATCTACAGTTCACAAACTCTCCAGTTTGTGGACTCCTTCCACAAAATAGTTTGTTTTAAGCTTTTACACCAATTAGCACGAGAGCCAATGGTGAACAAACTTCAGCTGTACACTAATGCTGATTTCGAGACACGTGGAGCAAATAAATGCAAGACTCCACATACCGGATATCATTTATTATTCCAAGGAAGCTGTCAATGCCTTCTTTATCGCAGTAGCGGTAGCCAATTATAGTCAATGGCTCCGATTTCAAAAACTCTTCGCATTATCGTGACATTCACATTGCGATTCACCACATCCTTAATTTACTTCTTCAGTTATCACGAGTTACATCCGTATAATATTAAAGGGAAAATAGTTCACCTTCAAGGGTTTCGAACAGAGATAGCAGATTTGTAGAGCAGATCGAAAAATGGGTTGTAGTGAAATAATCACCTTTTCTAAAAGGGGCTCACCAGGGGCGGATCCAGGGGGGCGCTTGGGCGCCCCCCCCCCCTGAACCGGGTCTTTTCTATGGGCGACGCCGCGTAGGGTGCCCCGGAGGGCGCAACTTTTTGTAGTTGGGCGCCCCCCCCCCCCCCTGACCGAAATCCTGGATCCGCGCCTGCTCACTAGTCCTGAGTCGAAATTACTTACAGTTAGTTAGAAGTTACTCGAAGTTATAATCAGGTGTTGGGCTTCAGTCACATGACTTTGACCCAGGACTTCGCTTGCATTGAAACTGTTGTTTATTATTAAATGCAATAATACAAATATATATTTACCACCATAAGATCGATTGCATACATGACATGAATCGATGAGTTTCTTGGGAAAAAAAGTCCGGATATAGTTATGAAAAAAAAACAGATTGGCCATTGTTTTCTCATTGCGGTGAAAACGCGATGACCAAAAATGCGGCGGGTAGCACTAGTCTCACTACTATACTGCAGACCACTCTTTATATTTGCCTCATGCATGTCATCCAGTTAGACTCAAAACACATTTCAGAAAAGCCATAGAGATAGGAAGGCCTCGTTTTCAATACTTTGCACGGTTAGAAAAAAATGTCCTCTTCAGATGGTGTCATGCAACCAGAAATCCAACTACCACCACATGTATGTACCAAAGCACGCACAAACATAAGGGCGACGCCACCTCCCGAAAGTTTGGGGGACGGGGCATTCATATGTCAATTCTTTTCATGCAACGCCCATAGGCCTAATGATAAAATCAAAAAATGTTGGGGGACACGTCCCCCCCCCCCCAGTGGCGGAGCCTCTGCACAAACAGCCTCAAACCACGTCAATCGAACCACTTGAGTTCACTGCGGTAACATGACCGAGGACCGAGACTACCTCTCTCTCTACTCATATCTCTCCTCTCTCTCTCTCATCATCTCTCTCTCTCTCTCCTCTCTCTCTCTCCACTCTCCAGCCCGGAACCAGGACCAAGGCATCACCTCCGCCTCCACCACGACTCTCTCTAACGGCAGGCTGTCTCCCGAGCTGGCCCCTCTGCCTGTAATCCTCGCGCGTTTTTGTGCCGCATGCTGTCAGCTTAGCGGACGGGACGCCAACTCCCAGGCTGCTCTGGCCTCTGTGGCAGAGCCCTCAGCTGATGCCAGTCCCAACAAACGCACTCAGAGGCGCGTCCAGCACCAATTTGACGTTCGGGTCACTTCAGTCGATCAGTTCGATCAGTCAATACACGGGGTATATCTGCCGCTGTGTACTCTTTTTTCCATATATGGAGAGTAGGATAAAGAATACGAAAATCCATAATAATAAGATAACGTATATAGGCACACAAGAAGTTAAAGTTATGTATTTAAGCAATATATTCTCCCCTTTTGCATCGTCTTTGGGTGCCCGTGTGATTATCCGGATATATTTTGCAGACCGCATTCCTTTCCTGACACCATCCCTTCCAGTTTCTTCAGCAGTCCAGCTTACTGTCCCTCCACCCTTTCTTCCTGTTCTCCTGACACCAAATCCAGCAAAGTATCAATAACATCGGATATCACTTAACTAAATCATCCAGACCACATACAAAATCCGTGCGCCCCTTCCACATGTATTAACACAAATCGCGATTTGGGGGTGTGGCTGTACAATAAACTTACATTTGCCGACCATATAGACTTTGCAGTCAGCAAAGCGAACAGGATGCTGGGCCGCTACATTCCAGATCTTTCAGACCGGCAGAGTGGCGGAGAACTTATGGAACGCTTCCACCTTTAGCAGCTACTATGCTTACAGTTTGGATACACATTCTTTAATGACGGTTGCGTCAGTTTGGGGTTAGGATGCAAATAAAATCATCTTAGATCGACTAGGACAGAGTCCAGATAAAATTGTGAATGTGGCTGGCTGCCCACTCACACACGGGGACACACTAATCGGCCTTCCCACTCACTCTCATATTCACGATCTGCTGAAGCTTTTCAAATTATTCAGCCTGTCCTAACGCCTTCTTCCTTCTGTGAAAAATGTATATTCCTTCAGTACGACATTTGTTTCATTAAAAAAATTGTCAGGAAGATCGGATTCGGCCTTCCTGCTCGGAAGCATTCCCATTCACGTCCCCCAGCGGCAAACTAGAGCTGCGCAATCCCAACTCCTCCACGTTCCAACCACACGTGAAACGCGAGTAGATACCATTACACGTGGGCTGTTCGGGAGGGCCATTAGGGCGCACAATGAATACCTGGCGGAAAATGTCCATTTGCAGACC
Organism: Semibalanus balanoides; assembly: GCA_014673585.1. Lineage (NCBI taxonomy): Eukaryota > Metazoa > Arthropoda > Thecostraca > Balanomorpha > Balanidae > Semibalanus > Semibalanus balanoides. Next base: position 3,082 of record VOPJ01011269.1, read on the forward strand.
CCATTCTGGGCAACCTAAAGTATTTGAGAGCTGGCGTAGTGAGATATTTTAACGCAGTGTCGATTTTTCATATCTGCGTTATTAGCTCTTTCATTTCGTTTGTTTTCTTGCATTTTTAGGGTTGTGTATTCTTTTATGTATATTTTTATGGGTTGAGTTATGTCCTTTTTAATACTGTGAGTTTGGTAGTTAATTGGATGGGATGTTTGAGGGTTTGTGCTTTCTAATGTGTAGCGTTACTGTTGATTGATGTTTAATTTGATGTGTTTTAACTTTGGACTTGAGCTGTAATTGGGTCACTGCTGCCTGTTGCTCATTTACATGAATAATCTAGAACTAAACTAAAACAACCATGCTACAGCAGGCCAGCTTACTGTCCCTCCACCCTTTTCTTCATGTTCTCCTGACACCAATCCTGCCACAGCAGTCCACTTTACTTTCCCTCCACCACTGCCGGATCTAGAGCTCCAGTTTGGGTAGGCCAACTTTTCGCTCCGTGCTATCAGCGACAAATTGTTGACCGGGGCGGGGGGATTAGAGTCGGGGTCGCCAATTTTTACATGTTGAAGCTCAATCAATTTGTTGACATGAGACATTGCATACTAACAACACCGAGGGTACGGGTGGGAGTCAGGACCCCTTTCTTAAGAAAGGGCGAAAGATAGTGGGTACACTCCCCTCCTATCGAGGCGACTCATGCGATTGTTGTTTGGTAGCGAGCAAAAGCTGTGCAGCCACTTCTCCCGCGTTTTTGTCGTCTTACCATGCTCGTGTTGTCATTTCGCTAACTTTACAGCTTGAAAAGCAAAAAACAACAACAAAGGGCATGGGACCCGACCATGCAGATGCAAATTTAATTTTCAATGACTTATCATGAGCGTTATTGGGCTGGTTGTTTCAGGATTCCCTCCAATAATAAAAACATGTTCCGGTTGACTTTGCGACCCCTCCCCCAGGTTTCAATTTATCCCCTGAATTGGGAAGACTTGATGGAAGAAGAAATTGGCAGATCACGCTGAGGCAGGCTTCTTTTTAAAACACGCACCCTGGAGGGCACCGTTACCGTAAACACGCTCCTGCTAAATTACACAGGAGCAGGAAGCGTGAGGGAAGGAAGGGAAGAGGGGCGGATTTGACCCACCTAACGTATAAAAAGGACGCAATTAGCGAAAAGCGAGAAAACAGTGTTAGATAACTCGAACAAAGCATCTATCGAAAGTATATCTATTTTTTAATCAGGTTAAATATTGGGGGTTATCAGAGTCGATCAATAGGTCAGATTTTCCAGATATTGACGTTTTTTCCATCTCTCATATTCATTTTTTTCACTTTTCACTTTTTCACTTCTCATATTCATTCTGCAGATAATTATTGACTAAAATGTGTTGGTGAACTCAGATGACCTCGGCTGACCCTGTAGGGGTCACTAAACGAAAATAGTTTACGAATAATCAATAATGGCTTATGATAACATGATCCATAATTAATTGAACTGAGATCATGCATATCGTCAGAAAGGACTCTTTGAATATTTCCCTTACGACTTATACTGGGAGAGGTCACGAAATCGACCCGACCTTAGGTCACCGATATCAGAAATTCGAGATTAATCAATTGTAGGTACCTATGACCTTATTAGATCCGGAAAGTTCCAAACCGATCGGGTCACAACTGTGACTGTGGTAGGATCACTAACGTATTGGAGATGGGTCATCACGTGACTGGTCTAGTGACCTGACCTGAGATGACTTGAGGTCATTCATTTCACATAATGCGGATATGTTGATTTTCGAACAGGTTTGCAAAAAAAGGCAGCGCCGCCGTTTTTTCCATTATCCTCGAAAAACCCTAGGGGTGGACGGACCCCCCCCCCCCTCAAGAGCGCGTGCCAATGCACGTGAACTTCCAGCTCGTGACACGCGAGTTGGCCGCCGACGTGGCACGATGTGCAGTTTGGTGTAGAAGGGTCTTGTAGAGCTGAAGCCGACAAGTATGAAAGCTCAAGTACCTAAATATATGGGCATAACTAAGACATTGTTCAGAATAAAGGTAATGCAGGCAGGAGTTGCAGTATATGATAATATAACTGGTATACACATTACCGAAACTGAAACAAACAACTGGTACAGTCAAAATGGTTTCAAAGTAGCAAGAGGCAGAACGATTTTGTTTCCGCGCATCCAATGGTTCCTGTGATCTGGAGGAGCATAGGGGAGATAGCTTGGGGAAAAGGTCCTGGTCTGGTCCCCCAGCCCCACTATTAGCTCTTGCCTCTTCGGGTGGGACCAGCAGGCTCGCAGCGCTGGGGCAGCCGTTGGACTTCCGAATGCCGATGTCTACGTATGTGCGTTCACATCCCTTTTCGGAATCGGTAGAATATAGCTAAAACATGTAGGCGCATGCAAATTCGATATTTTTAATTGTATGAAGGGAGTTGTCCCCATGAGGCCAGAATCTACCAATAAGGAGAGCGTTTGCAGTGAGCCAAAGGAATTAATTTATCCCATTTACAAATTTGTATAATAAATTGATGAAACTGTGTCATGCTGTGAAGCGGCGCAAATTTGTCCGTTTCTTTTTGCTAGTGGATTAACTGGATTTGGTGCTGCAAAGATAATTTTTTACGAATTAAATTGGGGTCCAGCCCCCTTCCCCAACATCCCCGGCTGCAAAACGGTTTTGGGGGAGGCCAAAACATAGATTGGCCTTGCAACGTTGGAGCGTTTAAGGTAGCCAAGGCGTCGGTGCCCCCCCCCTGGATCCACCAGTGACCTTCGCACTCTTTTTCCGTGTTCTCCTGCACACCAATCCTGCTTACAGGCAGTCCAGCTTTACTTGGTCCCTCCACCCTTTCTTCCTGTTCTCTGACACCGCCTCTGCACTTGCACATCCTCCCCCCACCGGCCCGGCCAAACGGCTCCCCGTCGGCACGTAGCGCCCATCTGACGCCTGTTTGGGGGGGGGGGGCAGTCGCCCGGCGGGAGTGTCGTCATCAAAGTGGGCGTGTCAGACAGGGGTGTGGCGCGTTGTGGTTACTGCAACAGCGACACGGCAGATCCAGTAACGACATTCTGCGGGAGTGGGTGGGGGGAGGGGGCTAGAGGGTCCCTCCGTGGGAAGTGTGTGGAGTGGGGGAGGGGCGATGGGATCCCGTGTCTCTCTGCTGCTGGCGCTGCGTGACATCGGATTTATGAGATGTGGCGACAGGCGAGTTCTGGGGATTTACTCCGGCGGAAAAATCTCTGCAGACGGAGCCAGTTTCCGGTTTGGTGAAGACGAGCAATGTTTTGGCATTGTTCTCCGGTTTTTGTCGGTGTCTGCAGGGTATTTGCCGTGGTGACGGCTGGTGTACGGTCGTGACTGGTTATTATTACCGGTCAGAGCTGAGCCCGTCTAACGAGTTCGCGGATATTTCATCATTCCGCCGACCGATCAGCAGATGGAACTCTCGCTCGGTCAGAACAAGCCAAAGGCGTATAGTAATAGTTATTGACTGCTCATTTAGCTTATTGAGCTAGATATCCTAACTACAGTTTTATTCAGGGGCAATTTCACAAACAGTATTAAACCCTATTCCTGCGGGCGCGCCAGAAAATTAAAACGTTAATGTGCGGGGGAGAATCTGCCCCACCCCCTCCCCAGAGATCTCGAAAAACTGCTTGGCCGATTTCGATGGGAGAACACCAATCGAATTTGTCATGACAAGATTTTGGGCCAATATATCTTTTTGGTCAAAATTGGGGCAGGGGCAAAGAATAAGAGAACAAATTGGAAGTTTGGTTTAAACGTCATTGCGGCCATGTGATTGCCGCACAACCCGCATTTGTAACGACCTCCCAAAACCATAGCATGGAGTCCGCCTCTAAGAGATGATTTCTTTTCAAATTTTGGCACAACACGTAACATTCAATTATAAAGGAAAATTGCCACAAACTCCAGACGCTAGGCCCACGGTTCAAAAGCGGCATGTGAAACTACGGGAGGCAGAATGTGCCCCCGCAAAGGAATAGGTTTAGCTCTGGTGTGGGTTAGAAAACGCACGACACACGAGAAGACACAGCAGTGATCTGAGGACACCGAGAGACCAACTGCAGTGATTCTGAAGACACCGGGAGACACTGCAGTGATCTGAGGAACAACAACGAGAGACACTCTGCAGTGATCTGAGGACACACGAGAACCACTGCAGTGACCTAGAACACACGAGGACACTGCAGTGACCTGAGGACACACGAGAGACACTGCAGTGATCTTTGAGGACACACGAGAAACACTGCAGTGATCTGAGGACACACGGTAGAGGCACTGGCAGTGATCTGAGGACACACGGGAGACACTGCAGTGATCTGAGGAAACACACGGGAGACACTGCAGTGATCGAAGGACACACGGGAGACACTGCAGTGATCTGAGGACACACGGGAGACACTGCAAGTGATCTGAGGACACAACGGGAGACCTGCAGTGATCTGAGGACACACGGGAGACACTGCAGTGATCTGAGGAAACACGGGAGACACTGGCAGTGATCTGAGGACACACGGTGAGCACTGCAGTGATCTGAGAACAACGAGAGACACTGCAGTGACCTGAGACCACACGAGAGACAACTGCAGTGACCTGAGGAACACACGAGAAGACACTGCAGTGATCTGAGGAACACGGAGACACCTGTGCATGATCTGGGACACACGAGAGGCACTCAGTGATCTGAGGACACACGTGGAGACACTGCAGTGATCTGAAGGACACACGAGAGGCATGCAGTGATCTGAAGGACACACGAGAGCACTTGCAAGTGATCTGAGGACACACGGGAGACACTGCAGTGACTGAGGACACACCCGGGAAGACACTGCAGTGATCTGAGGACACACGGGAGACACTGCAGTGATCTGAGGACACACGAGAGACACTGCAGTGATCTGAGGACACACGAGAGACGTGGGAACGGACAGCGATTAGCCGGTGCTATCGCTCAGTCCCGACTGGTCGTCAGAGTGTTTACCAAATGACGCGACGGCGTGACGCGGACTTGTCTCCCAGTGATTCACTGGTGTGGCATGACCGCAGGCTTTCGTCAATTGGTGGGAGAGAGAAAAGCCTGCTATGGGATTATCTTTTCAGGCTGGCTGACATGTTCAACACATTTGTGCAGGATTGTGTAGTATTATATTCGCACCGGATGTGGCTTTAGGTTACCGCATGAACATGCATGGACAAGGGCGGATCCAGCCGGCCGCTTTGGGAGGCCGAACCGTTTTTAGCAAGCCTTACCTACCCTTAGTTTCGAATTTCTTCCCGTATTTGGGTCTTTTTAATTTGTATCCTCAGGATTTATAATATTCTTTTATATAGCTTTTCGACCTTTTGGAATATAAAAAAATGTCAGGTTGCAGTTTTTGTTGTTCCGACATTGCCTTACATTGAGAAAAACTATGTCAATTGTCAGCTGTACCCAGTGGTGTCGCGGATATTTCTTAGTGGGGATCGGTTGAAAATGAGAAAAAAATGAGGGGAGACCGGGCACGTTCTGTCACTTTTTTGCTAATTGGCCCTGGCGGGCACACTTTTCAGAGTTGGTGATTGATACTTTCCGATACTGTTACATACATCAATAGCTTCCAATCGTTTTTAAGGAGTTCAAGTGGTATAAGTTTAGTATTCTTCTTAGAGACAGTAATAATATTGTAGGTCCTAGTCTGACATTACGCAGCAATCATCGGCATGAAATTGGAAGCTCGTGCCTCGTCAGTAGTTGGCTTCCCTGATGAATTATTGAAAATACACCATTCCTCCGTGGTAGCTTATCGACCGGTGCCGCCCGGCGCCGATCTGTTTCCCTGTCTGACATATCAGATCGCATTCTCGTTCGAGCACAGCACGTACAATCTGGAAATGCTGGCCAGGGCTCAGTATTCCATCAGACCCCCGCGCAGTCGCACCTACCCGCTGCCATTCCTCCGAGCCACACCACCCCCCACCCGCCACCCGCCGCCAGACCCTGAGGGCACTGGACTCGTCTGCCACTGTGCCACCAATGGAATCCCCGGCGGGACCCAGTGGGACTCCGTGGGACCCCGCCGGCCCACCGTCCAGATCGCTACGGGCGCTCCCGACAGTCCTGCATAGATTTCCGCCTCTTGTTTGTGATACGGCGCTGAAACAGAGCCCGTGTGACGAATTGGAGCCGGGGTGGGTTGGTGTGACGAATTGGAGCCGGGGTGGGTTGGTGTGACGAATTGGACGAATTGGAGCCGGGGTGGGTGGTGTGACGAATTGGAGCCGGGGTGGTTGTGTGACGAATTGGACCGGGTCGGTTTGTGTGACGATTGGAGCGGGGTGGGTTGTGTGACGAATTGAGCCGGGGTTGGTTGGTGTGACGAATGGAGCCGGGTTGGGTTGCGTCCATATCCAGGGGACATCCGACCGGGCCCTGTTCACGTACGAGTACCGGGGACCGGTAACCGGGGTACCGGGGTACCGGGTACCGGGGACGCGGGGTACCCGGGACCGGGGTACCGGGGACCGGGTCCTGTTCACGGTACCCCGGTCCACCGCTGCGACCACTGCGACCCGCTTGCGCCAGCTGCGATTCAGACCAAATCAGCGTCCTATCAACCGGCCGGGCTGTGCATGAGAAGTGGGAGTGGGAAGGGTGTGAGCGTCATATTCTGCGACGCTGCCGTCTGTCACTCGCAAGACACCTCGCTGCAACTAGTTGTAAGGTGGGTTTGTGCAACTGAAGCTAACATGGATTAAGTGTTTAGTTTATGACATGAGGATTTTTAAAGTTATATTTTTAAGGATTTCTTGAATATATACATATATCAATTTAAACATTTTGACACCCCTCCCACACTTGCAATGCAAAATTAATTTACTTGCCAATATCTGCATGTGAAACTTTATACACTTAGAGGGATGCAGCTTGCATCCTCATTTATCAATGTTCTTATCTGCATCCCCAGTCTTTCATCTGCATCCCCAATAATATGACTTACATGGACTGTCAGATATAGAGGTTAAGTATTCTGGTCAATTTTGACTGGGGAAAAATGAGACACTGTAAAGATACACAAAGGCGTAGGGTCATATTCAGTTAAGGGGCTTCAGCCCTTCAACTCATTGCACACTGCACAGCCCCCCCCCCACCCCCCACCTCCTGAACTTGTCATTCATCCCCCTCCTAACTTAAAAAAATCATGTTATAGATGCAACAACCAATATGAAACAGGAAAAGCACAAGTACCAAAAACACAACTGACGTAATGCATACAGGTCAATGTATAATAATAAATAAAAAAAATGAATTAGAAATTAAAAGAAATTAAGACAAATAAAATTTAAAACAAAAATAAAAAACACATTACAATATATAATAAAAGAAGAAACCAAAACGTATAGAGAAAAAATACAAATGCATAACACAAAAAGAAAAAAAAAAAATACAGAAAAAAAAAAAATAAATCAAAAAAATAAATAGAAAGACGACAAAGAACAAACAAAGCGGAATAAACAAAAGTTACAATCCGTCCTAGAACATAAAAGAAAATCAGTAAGAAAGGAAATTACTATAAAAAGGAACAAAAAAAAAAAAACAATGATGGAAGACAATAAATAGAGAATAGAAACAAGGGAAAAACCACTAAAGGAACAACACTTATTTATTGACACACAGTATCTTTTTTCAACTTCAGACACAAAAATGGCAAACTAGGTGCTTACATAAAAAGCATGCGCAAATCAATAATAGGTGCTGCATATTTTAGTTCTCATATTAGGCGTAGCTCTAAATAAAAGACAGTTCACATATTACAAAGCAAAGCACCCTTTAATTGGCCAAATGTGTTACAATTTGAGTATAAATATGTTGGGGAAATCGACACTTAATGAAGAACTTGACCAATAAAATAAGTATTTGGTGACTGGTGTCTGAAAGCATACCATCGACCTGAGCTGAAAAATATAAATTGTCATAGACCTAAACAAACTGGGCTACAAATCAGGATTATCACAGCATTAAATTGTTAAGCCTGACAAACATTATTTTTACCAAATATACCAGGTCATGGTGTTGGAAAAGTGGAGGGCCACATCAATACAGGTCATTTTAAAAGAAAATAGGCTTATTCAACAACAATCAAAACAAGTTATGCGAAAATAGCACAAATATTGAAAGCATACAAGATTAAGGCGCCATATTTTGGCATGACTGGACTGCGCCGTATTTGTCTCTTGTATCATTACTAAAGTACTGTCTAGTTTTTAAGTTTTGTAATACATAAAGATGAAGGCATACTAAAATCCCGTTACTGTCTAGTTGCTTTTTTGTGGGAAATATGTTGTAAGTATTTCATAATTTTTACATATCAGCTGTAATATATAGAAAAACCGGTCCTGGACCTTTGGCATCACCATTCACCAGACATTTTAAGTTCGAGAGGAAATCTTTGTGGCAGACGTTTGCGTCCTAAGAAACGATTTTTACTAGGATTAAATAAATCATATTTTGCCCCAAAGTGCAGGTTTGGTGTCGAAACAAGCCTCCGATTTCATCAACCTGTCCCATTTTTATGAACCTTAACCATATTTATATGCTTCGATGTCAAGAGGTATTCAGTCCCAGGTTCCGGGAGCAAACTCCCCGTTTGCCCCCCCCCCGTCCTCCTTGGCGACACCTATGCGTCATTGAAAAAATGTAACACGGAATAAGAAGCATAACCAGGTTTTTATGTTCTTTTAGAGACGAATCTTAAATGGGCATTGCGAATCCAGAAGGTGGCTTAGCGATTTGGAGGGGGCTAAATTTCATAAAGTTTCAACAAATTTGGAAGACTTAAAGGATTTGGTTTCCTTTACCATTATTAAATGGTTTAAAACAAACATGCCCTTGTAACATTGTATTCTGTTTTCTTCTACATTGCAAAATGTGTTAAATTAATCCGATTTCAGATGATTGTGGGGGGCTAAGGCCTCTGCCTCCCCTTAGATCCGCTAGAGTACTGGGACAAGGGTTTTGGGTCCTCCTTTTGGGTCATTTTTGTTGTTGTTGTTGAAACCGTTAGTTTTGTATAGCAAGGAAAATTTGATTGAGTTAAAGTTACCCAAAGACGAGAAAAGCTAAAATCCACAAGCAAATAATGCATAAGAGAGACTTAAGATAAGAGAGTCTGAAAGATAAAAAAGTTTGACACAAAATGAGGTCAGGGGTCCAGCCAGATGGCAGAAGGGAATAGGTACGTCCCCCCTTCATTGGGCCGACTTTCAAACTAAAGGGTATCGGTGATATCCCTGTTTGTGACTATTAAGGGTCTCTGTTTTTTCTCTTTTTTCCTATTTCCCCCGCAGGGAAAAGGATTAACCATATTCCCTGCGGGGGCAGATTCTACCCCCCGGTAGCTTTTCACCTGCCGCTTCTGAACCGTTAAGCCTAGCGTCTTGCAACTTTTGACTTTTCCTAGAATTGAATGACACGTGTTGTGACATTTTTTTTTATTCGGTCTAGTAGAGGCGGTTCCAGGCTCATTTTTTGGGTACGTCGTTACAAATCGGTTGTGTGGCGCGTACCTCCTTCGTAGTTTTCGGTGGAATAAAAGCGTCATAAACTATGTCACTACAATATACATCATAAATACTTGGATTGTACATATTTTGGGGCAGAGGCACACTCAGGTACATAAAATGGGAGGCAATATCTCCGTCAAATTAGGCCAACTGTAAATTATGTAGATGATATAAGGCGTTTTGCAATGTTACCCCACGTTGTTTACCTGGATCCGCAAGTCCACTATGCGCATTATATTACATTTCACAAATTACAGCAGCAAAACTCACATGACCCATGTGACAAACAGTCACGAACAGCACATATTTTTTGTCAAAAAATCCCCCATTTTGATTTTTCATCCCTGAGTACGCCTATGATTTTCCATTTTGGTACTTGTTCCTTTTATATATTAACGAAGATTACATTGGGAGCTCAAAAACGTTTCAGGCATGATAAGCGGTCGAATCACATAGCCGCAATGACCTTTCAAAGACACCCAAAATTTTCATATTTTTTGCCCCCTTACCACCATTTTTGAACAAAACGGAAATTTAGGAGTCCAAAAAGAAAGATCATGTCATGATAAATCGGATGGTGTTCGTTCCATCGAAATCGGCTGAGCAATTCTCGAGATCTCTGGGGGGCAGAATCTGCCCCCCGCAGGTTCACGTAATTCTGACCGCCCGCAAGGAATAGGGTTAATCCGGGCTGATATGGTTTTTGCGCAATTTCTTTCGGGGTGGGGGGTGGGGGCTTTGCCATTAGGGCCCCTAGGGATGCCGTGCCACCCTTGTCGAAGGTCTGGCTGCTCCTCTGGATGAGGTATAAGGTGGCCAAAGAAACGGATGCGCTTCGCCCCACAGTTTGTCGTATTTCATCGCTGAAAAACCTTGTAAATGTGCAAACCACAGGCATTGGGGCGGGGGAGGGGCAGGTGCAGTGGACGAATCACGAAAGAGGGGGCAGGGGGAGTAGCTGCCACCTGCTCAAAAAGTTTCGGAGAAAATATATGGTTTCACGCAATGCTCACCCAAAAACAGGTATATAAAAAATATATTATACATATAATTTGAAAACAATAAAGGAATTAATTGAAAGCAAAAAAAAAAATAATGACACAAATTGTGATCATTTTTAAAATCAGCACCATTTTTTTGTAATAGATTACAAAAGCAAATTACTTCAAAAGCAAATTTACCGAAGCTGAGAACAAAGTAAAACAAATGTCTCTCTGAGCACATATACGCAGCATGATAAATTAGCAAAAAGTTGAAAATCTAAAAAATGGGGTGTTACCTGCCACTGCATCCCCAACCAAAAACAAAAAGTTCCGCTTCTGCGGCAATATCTGATTTAATTGCCTGCTAGTCTCTTACGTGTTGTTTTTGCGCAAGGCGCGCTATAAAAGAGTTGCCTTATACGGCTGTAAAGAGTTCGGCGCACACGCGTCACGTTTGTGCCCATTTCTGGCTGCATTCACCGGTCGCAGAGAAGTTCACGGCACCGGAATCTTCGTGACGTCACACCCAAGGGGCAGAGCTTCAGCTGGACGGAGCGGTCGCAGTGGTCGCAGTGGCACCGTGAACAGGCCTTTATAGTGTTATAGTGGCTTTATAGTGACAGCCGGCCGCCGCCGCCGCTGAGCCGGCCATGATCGATGCAATGCTGCCGCGTTTACCATTCAGAAGCAGACGTCTGAGATTTAGAGTCGGCGGGATTCTGTGGCGGCCTGCCGACTCTCAACTGAGCTGCTACCGCTTTATCATGGGTGTGTGTCTCGGCTGGAGATATATGGGCGGCAGTGCGGGCCGGACAGCCGGCCTCGTGCAGCAGCCTCCAGCTGCACAAGGACACGGTGTGCCGGGCGCGGCGCGGCGCGGCGCGGCGCGGCGGCGGTCACTGGCTACTGCAGCGTGGTGTCAGCGGCCACTGGCTACTGCAGCGTGGTGTCAGCGGCAGGTGCAGATGATGAAGAGGCCTTCAGCCGGAGAGAGTCATGTCAGCGGCGGAACGGCTGGTGGCGCCCGACTATTCATACAGTCCAGTGGTGGTATGCATTACAGCCGTATAAGGCAATCAACATGACGCCCTGTGACCACTGGCGGAATCCAGTCTCCAATTTGTGGGGATGGGGCCAATTTCGCTGGCGGCCTTCTGGGTCCTTGACCGGTGTGGGGATGAGGGTGCGGGTCAGGTCGTGAGCAAAGATCACATTTTATCTAGTGTAAATTTACAGATTACCTATACCCAAAATATGATTTCATGCCGTATTAGTGCACTGCAAAACAAGATGAACGCCGTTACGCTATCGTCAACAAATATGGCACATGGCTACTACGCGCCATTTGCTCCTAATGGCACGAAACTTTTTTTGTCATCAACTGTGAGTTTTTTATATATTTAAGTTACAATGGAACGTCTTACTCGGTACGATCAATATATATTAGTAAAATATTGGTATATCATATATATAATATATATGATATATATAGTATAATATATATTATATATAATATATATATATAATATAATATTATATATATATATATCTTATAATATAATGCATTCACTACCATTATATAGCAAAACATAGTTTACATAACAATTTGTCTTGGCCCTTCAAAAAAATACGTATACTATTGGAGGTGGGAATATGCACATATATAATATACACCTTGCCTGATATAAATAACAAAAGTGGCGCATTTGCTAAGTCAGCGGCTTTTTACCATTCGAAATTGCGTTGCTGCTTCTGACAATAACGCTACGGTGTGAGTTGCCCGAAATATTATAGCTGCTGTCCCAGGAAGGAATTTATGTCCCAAAATTTCCAAAGATGCCAGAAATTTTCAAAAGCTGCCCAATTTTGATGTGTTGGTGCCAACACATCTCGTTGTGCCCCAACGAGATCTCGTCGAAACCTGCCATCTTTTGAAGACTGGCACTCGGATAAACCTTTTTGGTTACTGTATCCGCCATTCGCCAACCGCCGCAAAAGCTACGTTGGTTTGGTTTGGTTTGTGGACCAAGCAACCGTATCCCCTTTGGGATCATGGTGTTGGAACTCTCACCCTGTTTCCGAGGGTTTATTAACTATGGGGGCCAGTCGACTGTTTCACGGCCCGCCCAGGGATTCGCACCCCTGGGTCACCGGCAAGAAGACAGGATCCTGACCCGGCCAGATCGCTCTCCCTTGTGAATTTGCCCAGCATCAAGAATAAGAGTCAGACGCGCCACTTTCCTTCTTCCCTTTTCTGCTAAAATTGCTACCCAAATATAGAGAAACACGAAGGAGGCAAAAAATAGTAATTTATTTTTCGCGCACAGTTATTTTGTTGCTGTCGGTACCCAATTTTTATCACCATTTCGCGGATTGGGGGGGGGGCTGATTTCTAGTTGCCGCCTCTGTCGAGCGTGGAATGGGGGGGGGGGGGACTTTGTCCCTGCCGCCCCCTGGATCCGCCAGTGGCTGCGCCACGATGACGATGATGACGTCACGATGAGTGACGCACCGCCGGCTGCTGCGACAGGAGGGAGATACTGATGGCTGGCGGCGACGGGCTGTGTTCTGTTCACCTGACAGCGGGGTATGGCACAATCAGCCGCCAGCCCCCAGTCATCGGAGACTCAACACAGCGGCTAATCCTTCGCCAGATCCGGAAATGACCACTGCATGCGTCAGCGGTCATCAGACAGGGAGTCATCAGACGGAGCCACACAAAATGCGAGAGAGAGAGAGCTGACAGATTTGACCTTTGCTCCGCAGAGGTTTTTCCATTAATCCGCACTTCCGCACTGGACGATATCCTGCAAAGAATATGCAGCAGCTCGTCGTGTGCGGAGAAGGTGCACAAGCTCGTAATGTGCGGAGAAGCAAGTGCAGTTAGTCACGAGTGTCACCATTTCTAAACAGCACACAGCGTCTTATAAAACCTTTGGCAATGGATACACATTACATGTGCGTATAGTTAGCGTCGTATTCGTATACGGATTCAGCGACGAGTTCCGATTTGGCTCAAAATCCGTATATGGTCATTCTCGCCGCGTTATCACGAATATGCTATTGGTTCGATAGATACCTAGTTGACCTCTAGGGGTCATCAAGAGTCACGAAACGGTGTAACCCTCAGATCTTATTTGCACCGATTCGATAAAACAAAAATACCCATAGCGTTTCTCGGCCGTCCGACAAACCGCACCTTTCATAAATTTTGGATTCAAGGTCATCGGTCAAGGTAAGGTCACTGTTAAGTGATTTTGAACACGGTGTACCTCTCAGATCTTTATTTATCAACCGATTCGATCAAAACAAACACCATAGCGTTTCTCGCCGTCCCGAAAAAAACCGCACCTTTTCATGAATTTCGAATTCAAAGGTCATAGGTCAAGGTCAAGGTCACTTTAAGTGATTTGAGAAACGGTGTAACCTCTCAGATCTTTATTTATTAACCGATTCGATCAAAACAAACACCATAGCG
>VOPJ01011270.1:0-11309 GCA_014673585.1 Semibalanus balanoides
TAATTAGACAAAAGTATATCTCCAATTTGTATACTATCGCAGGCTATATCGCAGGCTAATTTGTATACTATCACAGGATTAAAATATTTTTGGCGTAGAAAAAATCGTCGCTTTTTCGTGGCCGCATTTTGAGATCACGTGACATGACCTGAGGTTACGTGAACAAAATGCAAATTTTCGAAATTTAAAAAGATGACATAAATAAATGGCTCATGAAGATTATAATGCCCAATTTGTATATGATTCAGATAATTGATTTGGAAAATATTCGACGATGAAAATTAGAGCCTTGTACGATTTGGAAAATTGTCTCAGGCTATTCCTCGAAAACTATTCGACGGCTGAGGCTGAAAATGTCACAGCGAAAAATGTCAAGAAGGTCGATTTAAGCAACATAATTCCGTTGATTTACGGTAATAACTTTGCACTATTAGGTGCAAAGTTATTACCAGAAACGTGCAGATCGTTATTTTTCCTGCTGATATGATCATGTTCAAATATATAAATAACATATTTATTTAAAAAAAATGTATATCTCCAATTCTTTTACTATCGAAGGCATATGAAATGAAGTATTTTTTGTTGTATACAAAATCGTCGCTTTTAAGTGGCCACATTTTGAAATCACGTGACGACCTGAGGTCACGTGACCGAAATGCAATTTTTTTGAAATTTGAAACAAAATATTATGTGACATAATTAAATTGCTCATAAAGATTCTAATGCTGGATTTGTATGTAATTTTGATTATTTATATGGGAGATATTCGCCGATGAAAATTAGAGTTTTGTACGACTTGGAAAAATTGCCTCAGACTATTCCTCGAAAACTATTCGAAGGGTGATACTGAAAACGTCACAGTCAAAATGTCAAGAAAGTGAATTAAAGGAACATAATGAAATTGATTTGGGGTATCTAGCACTATTAGGTGCAAAGTTATTACCAGAAACGTGCTGGTGATTATTATTTTTCCTGCTGATAATATCATGTTCAAATATATAAATAACATATTTAAAAAATGTATTTGTCAAATTTGTTTACTATCTAAGGCTATCTTATTATCTGTTGAAGTATTTTTTGACGTATACAAATTGCAATTTTTTAGTTACCACATTTTGAAATCACGTGACTTAACCTGAGGTCACGTGACCAAAATGCAATTTTTTAAATAAAAAAATATATATCACATAAATATCATAAAAACTCTAATGCTCATGCAGATTCTAATGCTAAATTTTATATGATTCGGATTATTTATATGGGAGATATTTGACATTGAAAATTAGAGTTGTGCACGGTTTGGAAAAATTGCCTCAGGCTAATCCTCGAAAACTATTCGACGGGTGAGGCTGAAAATATTACAGCGAAAAATATCAAGAAAATCTATTAAAGAAACATAATACCGTTGGTTTGGGGTATTTAGCACTATTATGTGCAAAGCAAAGTTATTGCCAGAAACGTGCTCGTGATCATTATTTTTCCTGCTGACATGATCATGTTCAAATATATAAATAAAATATTTAGATAAAAATACTATCTCCAGTTTTTACTATCGAAGGCATGTATATAAAAGTATTTTTTGGCGTATAAAAATTGTCACTTTTTAGTGGCCACATTTTGAAATCACGTGACTTGTCCTGAGGTCACGTGACCAAAATGCAATTTTTTAAATTTCAAAAAATGATTATTTGTCATAAATATATTGCTCATGAAGATTCTAATTATACATTTTTATCTGTTTCGAATTATCTATATGGGAGAAAATCACTGATGAAAATTAGAGTTTAGTACGACTTCGAAGAATTGCCTCAGGCTATTACCTCGAAAAACTATTCGACGGGTGAGGCTGAAAATGTCACAGCGTTAGTTAGCGACCCAGATAACCCATAAGAAAAAGTTTTATCGAAATCGGAGATGTAGGGTGTTATTTCGCGATTTTTTGGTCGATCTGTCATGGAATGCCCCAGTTTTCACATAAACAAGTAGGTATACAATTTCGCGCGCTTCGCGGCATGACACAAGTTTTGTTATTGCTCAATATGATAATTAGTATAAATTAGTTAAAATACAAATAAGGAAAATGAGAAAATAATTCCATTAATTGTTGCAGAGGCTCTCCGTAGCGGTAATTGCTGGCCTCAGGGCCAGGGCCCACTCCCTTAAATATATTAACTTTCAGGCGGGCTACATGTTTAGCTAGCTAGTCTGCCGAGTTCCGAAAAAGGTGAAGCGAACGCAAGGACGCGGACATCGGCACTCGGAAGCTGCTGCAGTGGTGCCCAACTTTTTGGATAGAAGAGCTATAGTGATGGCCAGGCCAGAACCATCTTCCCATCCCATCTCCCACCAGGCTCTTCCAGATCCACAGGGACCATTTATGATCGGAAAAGTTGCTCTGCCTCTTGCTCTTTCATTCCATTTGCACTATTACCAGTTGTTTGTTACAGTTTGTTTCATATGTATGTACCTACCTATAGGTACCGTTATTAATACCAGTAAAGCGCCGTAGTTGGCGATTAACGAGCGAACGCGAAGGAAATGTATGATGAATTTCAACTCAATCGGGCAAGTAGTTTCTGAGATACAAAAAGAGTGCGCACGTACGCACGTGCAGATCCACACACCCCTGACTTGTGGGAAAGCGGCGGCTGAAAGGTCCCTAGCCACACACTAAATTTGAACATAAACGGCTCAGCCGTTCCTGAGATATATAACAGGAGTGTGCACGTGCGCACGTGCAGAGCCACCACACCCTTGACTTTTGGAAAGACAGCGGCTGAGAGGTCACTCACTAACCAGTAACCACACACCAAACTTGAACACAATCTGCTCAGCCGTTCTTAGCTTGTCCGGAGTCAGACCGGTAATGTATTTAATAATCATGGAGGTTGGCGCTTCAACAAAAAATAATACAAGAAGTAGAAAAACACCACATAGTTATGAATGACACTGCCAAACAGGTTTGGTGGAATAAGGATTCACTAGTTAGTCATTTTAATAATTTCAGACCGTTATCTAGGGGCGTCGCCGACGAGGGGTCGGGGGGGGGGTCGAAGACCCCACTTTTGAAAACCAGGGGGGTTGACCCCCCCACTTTTTATGGCGATCACTACCTACCGCCCACACGTTCTTGTTTATGTGCCGATAGCTGATTCAGTTCATGTAGGTAGGTATGTTCCTATTAAATAAATATTTAAATATTAAGAAATACGAAGTGTGAAATGGGATTAGTTCAGTTACGGATGAAACCTTTTTTCGTTTCCCTCGAACATCCGGCTGCTACGAATAGTTAAACGAGGGAATTATATCTGTAACAATGGTTCGAATGCACGAAAGCACCAAAAGGCGACATAAGGAGGATTCGTTTGTGGTGTACACAGTTATCACACGGTCTATCATTATAAGTTAATAATTTACATTGGTAGTCGTAAAAACTTGCCGGTCCTAGACTGATCACAGAATCATAGACACCAGGTCCTTTTTAAATAAAAATGTAATAATTGAAAACCCAACTAACCTTGCTTAGTGATAGGGGATAGCAGATAGGTATATGGTACATACCTATCTGAACCATTTACGGATCTAGGAATTCGTTTTTGGCGCCATGGGGGGCATCACCCCGAAAAAGTTAATCAAAATAAAAAATATACGTCGGATTTGGCTCCCTTATGCATAGGGAGCCAAATCGTGTTACGTTTTAAAATAATCTTTCCTCGGTAAAAGCTGCGTAGATCTCCTTCTACATCAGGAAATGTGTAAATTTTTACCGATTTCAGGTGGCTTGGGGGGGGGGCATTAGCCCCTGATGCCCCTCCCCCTCTGGATCCGCCAGTTATCTGAACTGGCAGCATCCTTAGTGGTAGCCATTTAACCCTCTCCCGTGCAACGTCCGATACTTATGAAGCGGTCTCGGGGCAGCCAACCAACAGCACAAAATATGGTACCTGTGCAGTACATTTACTATATATTATTATATAGAAAATATTTTACAACACCAGTGCATACATGACTTAGCCCACTGGCGTTTAGGTGAGGTCAGTGAGGTTGGTTAAGTTAAGGTTTTGATTATTTTATATTTTAGTTTTAGTGTGCTGTGGTTGGCTGTCCCGAGACGCAGCGTGTGATACTCTCGTGAACGGTACAGGTTCCCGCAGGAAGGAGGGGAGGGGTACGCCGGGCCCCTGGAGTTTTGTTCTCTAATGAGTCTAGAGTCGATTCAAACACGAGCGTATTTGCTTGTAATTGAGAGGAAAGCTTGTTGATGTTATTAATTGATAATTTATCGGGTCCATAATGACCCACTGAGGTCATGTCAATGACCCTGAGCCATTATATCGTGTATCTTTTGTAAATTAATTATATATTCGAGCTAAAGTTGTGAATGAACATACACTTGTGCAAAATGGGTGCTAAAATTTAAATCAGCGTCACATAATGTCTTAAAAATACTAGAATTAAAAAGTTAAATTCAGGTCATCGGAGGTCAGTGACCTCGCCGCATCTCGGTTGACCTGTGAAACATAGAGATCATATATACATATATGAGATATGAGAAGAGATCATATATATAGAGATGTATATATGATCTCTATGCTGTGAAATAGCATGACCAGAGTGAAACATATCATTGTGTGAAATGGATGCTAAGCTGTCAAAAAATAGATAAGCGTCACAAAATGTACTAGAAACTACCAGAGACCAAAAGCCATCTCAGGTCATCAGAGGTCATGATTCAGTGTATACCATAAATGTCACCATGGTAAACCAACTGTGCGGTGTGGCAATGTGATATGGTCCTGAACACCAACACGTCTTCCAAATACACAAGCTACAAGCATCGATACTACGGGACGCCAGTTTATTCCTGACATGACTGATTGAGAAACAGGTCATAGATCATCGGTCATGAAGGATTTTTTGTGGTATGTATTAAATTGCTCAAAGTAGGGTAGTTGCAAAGTTTGCTCGCATTCGTTGATAACTAGAAGCGAGTTAATCCCGAAAAAAACGGACGCTACAAGCATCCGTTTTTCGGTGAGGAATAATAGGCTCTACTATTATTCCTTGCACTGGCGATGAACAATAGGCTCTACTATTATGTAAAAATTGTAAACTGCTTACTTTATTTTGTCAAGAGCTCTGTCCAAGGTTGTAGATCCGACTTTGAGAATGGTTTGCAAATTATTGTGTTACTAATCTGGAAAGGTTGTATATGATTAATCATTCTTCCTTAGTTTCAGAGTATGAATAAAATATAGGTATCTTTTTTAGCAAATGGAATGATATAAATTTGTAAAAGTTAATGTATAAATGGTTACTGCTTTCAAATCATTAGACTGTTACCAGTTCTTTTTACCGCCGACTGCCAACCGGGCCAATCGTGCATTCATCTTATCGCGAGCTAATGTAATATGAACAACTACCTTCATATTAAATATTTTTCAACATAGCGAGATGTGCAACCAAGAGGAAGGGGTAAACTGAGGCTTAGTTCCACTCACAGTCTGTTCTTTAATTAATAATTTCACTTTCAACCTTCCTTGAAATACAATTTTCACCGAAACGCTTAACGCGTCACAAATCGGTTGACTATCATCATAAAAAGTTCTCGTCCTCGTCTTCGTTCGTTGTACGCTGAAAATATAATACATAGTATTTTTAGCTTCTTGTCCTCTACAAGGCCCACCGCCTATATTTCTGGGTTTTATCAGGCGAACCCGTAACAATTTTTCCTAATAACAAACACCTGTAAAACGAAAATCACCATTAAAAATGTTGCAAAGGCTCAAATACACGCATTAAAATAGGGGTATATTTTGTCGTCATTTCAGCCGAGCCGACCCCCCCCCACTCAAATCCTCGGCGACGCCCTTGACCGTTATTGTTAAAGGTTAGAGGAAGGTTTGACAGTGCCTGCATTAAAGGAAATAGTTCATCTTGGACTGCTTTTGTCAAACACGATTTGATTATATTTTGAAATACAACTTATATTCATAATGTCAAAAATAGCCATACATCGCGCCGATTCAGGACAGAAAGACGTACATTATTCATTTTACCAAAACTATATGCGTACTCTGCAACTTCAAACGAAATAATTGAATTGCTCAGCCAATCAGATTCGAGGGAAGTCGCGTAAGATTACTGTATAGCCTCCCGAAGGCCCACATTCTTGACATTTTTTGTTTATGGCCCACATTCCTTAGACAAAAAGTCAAATATATTCGGCTGGAGAGCCTTTTCAGTCCAGAAAACTTACAGTTAAGGGTTTTTTAACACGGCCTACGAAACTGTTATCTCAGTTCAAAACCCATGTTGAAGGTGAACTATTTCCTTTAACTAAAACAAATGAAAGCAATGTGCAATAATCATACAACAGCCATTTCAGCTCACCATATCACAATCAGGCCAGTCGCTCCCAGCCAATCAGGTCAGTCAGCCAGTCGCCTGCAACAGGACAGGCGCACAACCCCAGTAGACCCGGTGGCGCCATCTTCGTCAGTCGGGCACTCTGACCACGGCCAACAGGCGAGCCGCCTAGTTCTTGATATATATAATAGGGGTGTGCACGTGCGCACGTGCAGAGCCACCCCACTGCTGACTTGTGGAAAGACGGCGGCTAAGACGTCACTAGCCACACACCAAATTTGAACACAATCGGCTCAGCCGTTCCTGAGATATAGAATAGGGGTGTGCACGTGCGCACGTGCAGAGGCACCCAACCCCTGACTAGTGGAAAAGCGGTGGCTGAGGTATCCCTAACCACACACCAAATTC
Organism: Semibalanus balanoides; assembly: GCA_014673585.1. Lineage (NCBI taxonomy): Eukaryota > Metazoa > Arthropoda > Thecostraca > Balanomorpha > Balanidae > Semibalanus > Semibalanus balanoides. The sequence continues at coordinate 6,778 of VOPJ01011270.1, forward strand.
GAACACAATCAGCCCAGCCGTTGCGGAGTTTTTCCGACAAAACACCTGTCAACACCCCTCACGCGGCACGCGCCACGCGCAGTGGCAGCCATGAGCCACCCACATGAGTCGGCACTGGTAAAAAACAGGATTGATTGGATGGGATGCTCAGCAAAGAAGACCGCTTGCCAATCGGACGTGCGGTTGCAGAGATATGAGCTTCTCAAAAGCGTCGCCACGGGTTAGGTCGGGCCGCTCATACTCAGATTTTTCCATATACCACGTAAAGACGAGCGAGCGCACATGTACTATTGAGCGCTGACTGCCACCGGTTATTGTGATTTACCTACTGTCCGAGGCGTGTGTATATAAAAAACTACCTTCATTTCAATACATTTCTTCGTCATACCAAAATGTGCAACCAGGAATAAGGGTAACGTGAGGCTTGGCTCTAATCACGGTCTGGTTCCAATATGACAATTTTGTTTTCCACGACCTGAAATTAACAATTTCACGTCGCTTAGCGGCGTCACGTAGGTGGCCATAGTCATTACGAAGCCATCGTCATCATCTTCGGTTCGTCGTAATGCTGAATTGAATGAATAGTATTTTAAGCCTGTTATCCTCTACAAGGACCACCGGCTACCGCCTGTACCTATTTCTGGGTTTTATCAGGCAAACCTGTGAATTTTCGCGAGCGCTGAATAACTACTACCTACTTTTGTATGAAAATTAACATACAAAACGCTGCCAAGGCTTCAATACACGCATACAAAATGGTAGTAAATTTTCCCGTCATTTTAGCTGACCCCCACACAGGGGCGAAAACAGGGGTCAATATGGTCATCATTCCAAACGTTTAAAATCGGAGCAAAATTTATACATTTACTGATATAATAGAATCTATGCAACATATACAAAGGGAAGTGTGTTTTAAAACAGCTATTAATACATACGCAAGTGGAATCCGATGAGTTTTCAGAATTATGTAAGACTTTTTGGACTTTACCCCAAAAACCACCAGTGGCCCCACGCAAACTTTCGCTCTGGATCCACCCCTGCCCACACTCAAAAACTTTCGGCGAAACCCCGCGAGTTGCATGAGATAAACGTCACGATTTCTATATGCTAAGATAAATCGTGTTTTTGTCTTGGTTTAAAAGTGAATTTCTTAAGCTTGAATACCAAAATAAGGCTACCGCCCAAAATGCAGAGAAAAAATGGAGGTACATACTTTTTTGCCACAAAAAGATGCCCCGTCGGAGAGAGGCTGGATCCGCCAGTGCTCCTGGGATACTTCTTCACTGCCTTCTTAAACTTTCCTAATGTGCCCTTTCAGATCACAGGTGACACAGGATGTGCCCCTACCTTGCTTCGGGACGCAGTGAAACACCATTAAAATATGCTCTATAAATGTGCCCGACGTATTCAATTAGATGTATTCAAAGTTTCACGTCGCTACCCCTATGCGTTCAGATTATATTGCCAAAGAACCAAGGGGGAGAGCGAAAAAAGACCCCAAGTCACTTGAAGGTGGCCAGGAGTGAGAGGACCCGGCGGCTGCTGGGTTAAGTAATAACATCATTTAATATCTTCCAGTCACAAAACAGAGGTCACATTCCATCTCATCATATTAATTTAATCGTAGTATCAAAATTGTCCAGGCTGGCCAGAGCCGTTTTAAGTCCGCCTTTCCTTGTGTCTGGCCCATAGCGCCGTAGAAGGATTCGCCCAGAACTTTTCCCAGGGACCGCATGCACTTCCAGCTCCCCTGAAGTTGGTTGCACATATCCCTTTGATATTAACCTGCGTCCCCAAGGCCAGGGATGTGCTTTTATGAAAATGACTGTGGGTGCTCAAACTTAAATTAATTCCCCCCCCCCCCCAATTCTTTCTAGCAGGCAACGAAAAACATTGTTTTTTGTATGCAAAGGAAGGTGGAGGAATTCGTTTAAGTTGACAATTACCTATAAGCAAACACGGGCGCCGATAAATCACAACATAAAAGCGTCTTTATAAAATTAGGTCAACTTCATTCAACACTCTGAAACTATAAGGTGTGCATTTTGTCGCTAGTAAAACCTATTTTATTTCAGGGTTACAATTTAAAGTTCCATCGATCCTGACACGCCTTCGGCTTAAACAATTTTACTATTTTTGGAGAAAGGTATATGGACGTTGAGGTAAACATGCACATCGAACAATTTTCAGTATTGTGTATTATTGTGTATTAAGGATGGAACAACCACAGGCCCGGGGCCCAGTTACGGCTGAAGTAAACTTTAATATCTACAACACATCGCACAGCAGACAAGAAATGAGATGCCACAATCGCTGTAAAGTTAAATGTAAAAGTATGACACTGATGCAGGCAAAAACCTTAACGTTAGGCATACAACGCAAAACCTAAAAGTACATGCAAAACTAAAAGTGCAGAAAACAACTAAAGGTACCAAGCAAAATCCCTAAAGTACAGGCAAAAACCATAAAAGTAGTAACAGGCAAAAAGCTAAAAGTACAGCCAAAACTCCTAAAAGTTACAGGCAATAAACCCTAAAAGTACAGGAAAAACCCTAAAAATAAATAGATGCATATAAAATACATGAGAGTCCCAGTGACTGAGCGCAGGGTAAAAAGGTCGCACAAGCCACCTCTAACTAGGTAGGTGCCGTGATCGTCTAGCGAACACCGGATATCTGACCTAAGAGTGCACGATGGTAGGAGTATATCAACTGGAAGGTTGCTGCGAAGACAGGGCGTTAAATAGTTGTGGCAGGCGAACTAAGAAGCCCCTCTTCACCGAGTCCACTCTCCAAGGAGTATGAAATGAATCAATAAAAAATGTTCCGTTTCTTGACAGCTAGTGCCATGGTAAAATGTATTATGTGACTTACTGAAACGGAAAGTGCGGTCATAAGTCATAACGGCTAGGAAGATATCAAACGGATGTTTGGCATACAAACCTTATATCCAATCATTGAAGCTGTAACATCTTCAGATCAGCAAAATCTTGGCCTTAAAAATATTTTTGTTTCAAATTAATTATCATTCAATCTCCGGAGTGCTTGTGCAAGGAGCATATATATATATATATATATTTATGGATTGTTATTTTTAACTGACCTCTCCTTGATATATTAAAAATACTTTTTCAAAATGAATATATATTTTTTACAAAAACAAAAAGATGAATTTTCGATCACGAATCTTTTTCAAATCTTAAGTTAAATTCAAATCAAAATTCAAAATTCAAGATTTGAATTTAACTTAAGATTTGAAAAAGATCCGTCATCAAAAATCAATCTTTTTGTTTTTCTAAAAATATATTCATTTTGAAAAGGTATTTTTAATATATCAAGGAGAGGTCAGTTAAAAATAACAATCCATTAATTATCATTCACTTTTAACTTTGATTCACTTTGACTGGGGTCTGATCTGAACACCATTGACTGGCGAGGGGCGTTAAACGCCCCCTGGTTATCTTCCGAACCACTTATCGCAGCGAGACGCACAATGCGGCATTCGAAAAGCGCTCAAGGATTCAAATCTAAAGCACGCTCGAAAATTTCAAATTGAGGTCATATATTACGTTACGATCAGGTCAAAAGAAAAAAAACGATGCATTTTAGTTTATGGGCCATACTTTCCATCCAAAGCCTTTGATTGCAACCATAATCACCGAAAGTGCTTCAAAAGGTATGATACACATCCCCTGACTTAAAAGAAATCGTTCACATTGAATTGCTTTTTTAACACGATTTGACTATATTTTAAAATACAACTTCTTTTCATGTCAACAATAGCCATACATCGCTCCGATTCAGGTCAGAAGGACGTACATTATTGATTTTATCAAAATTATATGCATACTCTCCGCAACGTCAAACGTGGCTCAGCCAATCAGATATTCAAGAGTAGTCGCGTAAGATTACTGTTTAGCCTCTGCCCAGGTGTGTGAGGCCCACATTCTTGACATTCCTTATTTATGGCCCACATTCCTTCGAAAAAGTCAGATATATTGGCTGAGAGCCTTTCAGCCCAGAAAAACTTGCAGTTAGGGTTTTTTCAACACGGGCTACAAAACTGCTATCTCAGTTCAAAATCCATGTTGAAGGTGAACTATTTTCTTTAAGGTGAGAGCGTTGGTAAAGATCAAGGTGATGGTCAGGTCACAAAAGGTCACTATGCACAATATATCTATGAAAGTCATGCAATACATGTGTTTTATGGATAATTTTACGCGTATAATTTGATAGTGATGCTCATTTCACCACCTGACTTTACGTAATCGAAATTATTCTCAAGCTAAGGTCAAAGTGAGGTCACAAAATGTGAAAATTTGAAATTGATAAATGTATATACAAGAGGCTAGTTTCTAGACCAGTTTTGTCTCGAAAATACATTGCTATTATTTATGTGCCTTTACCTTGTCAATAAAAGCAACAACAAAAATGTGTCATGAGTTACCGGTAGGTACTTCAGATGCAATCACTCAGTCAAAAATGATATCCTTAGTTTGCAATGTGGTATAGTAGTTGTTTGTATATGGTAAG